>JAULAV010005131.1:0-35897 GCA_030789695.1 Scilla litardierei | reverse complement strand
GTGTCAAGCTAAACAAAAAGTTGACACGCCATGCATCTGGTGACCCTTCACCAGGTACCTGATCCAGCTCCAAAAGCACACTAAAGTGTGTTTTGAGCAATGGACCAAATGGGAACAATTCTAAACGAATTCTAAGGAACCCTATGATGGAAATGATGTGTGTGTACACGCGCGCGCATCTATTCAAGGCTGCAAATATTCTAAGTAAAAGAAGCAAAATTACATGAAGAATAAAATGAAAATACATATTAAATCTTCAAGCTTCGTGTAAACCCTTGCTCCAAAGTCTTGAACCATCATCCCATCACCTATTATTCTGTCTCATCATCAAAATATTCAATTGCTAAATCTGAGACTAAAACAGATGTGATGATTAGCACAAAACATAATGTTAATCATCATCAAACAACATTGGTGTTGAACATAAGAACCAACAAGACACACCAAATCCCACGATGCCGTCGCCATCGCTCGTCTTAATCCAATCAAGATTCGGTCAATCAGTCTAGATCTCGTTAAGTTTTCCCCTAACTTTGAATTCAGATATCGCGCATTTCGTGTGAAAGCACCTGATTTGGGGGAAGATCAGCTTTATCCAGATCGAGCAGTAATAGACCCCTTCTTTGTGCTTCTGCGATTTTTGGGGGGTCTCGGATCCACCGACAAGAATGTGGTCTCAAAGTCCATCTAGGCTCCAAAGGTGGAATATTTGGCTGGGGGAACAAAAATGAGGGGGAGGTGAGATCTGAAAAGGAAAGGCGTGATCTCTCATGCCCCTTCGGAGGTTGACCTTTCATGTATTTAATTAGCGGAACGAGTGTCGATGCGGTTGACGATGTAGATATTGACTCGTTTCCACAAATGGCACCAAATGTTACGGGATAACTCCCGTACATCGGGTTGTAGAATGAACCTGGTTGGAATATCCATAGTACGCAGCATATGGGTGATTTGATGAGCTGACCCCCGATTGGCGGGGCTCCGATCTACGCCATGGAAGCTGGGATCAGGCTATCTCCCTCAATATCTGCATCACAAGATGATCGTCAGGGGGTCAGGTCTGGGGCCCGACCAAATCCCCTCCGATGCTCCGTGGCTGACTCAAAAGGGCTTGGTGAGGCTGGGTCTGACCTGTTGGGAGGATGTACGCTAGTCCTCCGACCGAGCTATGGAATAGGATATATAATTTGGTATAATAGAAATGGGGTATTAGACTACCTCGATGTAAGATCAGATCTCCCCCCTCGACCCATTTCCTCTAGGCCTTCATATATATGAGCCATTCCGTTGTAATGTCCAAGGAAATGATGAGACTTTATTGTCGACATTCATGATGGCACACTAATGGAAAGCATCTGGATTAATAACTATGAAGGCGGGCCATGATTACTGGATTGATGGTCATAATTGCTAGATTGATGTCCTTGATTATTGAATGAAGGTAGGCTATAATTGGTGTAACAAGCCTTATTCAGGTAAATTCAGAACAAGTAACCTAAGTTGTTGTACAGTTAGTTATGTATTTAATAAACTAAATTAACCTTAAAAACTAGCTATTGCAAACTAGCCGTTAAAAACTAGTCGTTGTCATATTAAGTCCTATATATAAAATCCAACACAACACTTTACTACATACAAAACTAAACTTTGAGAAATATATTTCAATGTCTTTGAATACTTCTTCATCATCTACCAAGTCAGATGAAGTTGATGTTGCAGAAATATCCACCATGGGTAATTTTATGATCAATGAGTTCCTAAGCAATCCAAGCATATCTTCAAGCATGGACGAGCCCACATGCCGTAGAGCAACTATAGTTAGAGGTTGGTTGACAGGACATAATCGTCTTATTAGAGACTACTTCTCCAACCCACCGATTTACAATAATCCTCAATTTTGGGACAGATTTTGAATGAGGAGGCATGTATTTCTTTACATAATAGATGGTAGTCAATTCTCATACCTCCATCAACGTGTTGATCCTTGGGATCGTATTGGTCTTTCACCTTTACAAAAATGTACTACGGTTATGCGGATGTTGGCATATGGAGTATCAGCTGATGCAGTTGACGATTATGTGCGAATAGGCAAAACACTGCTCAAGAATATCTTAATAATTTTGCCAATTATGTTGTTTTGGTTTTCGAAGAAGAGCATATGAGAAGACCAAACGTCGCTGATACTCACAAGCTTCAAAGTGTATGAGAAGCACGTGGCTTCCCAAGAATATTGGGTAGTATCGATTACATGCATTAGGAATGGAAAAATTCTCCATCGGCATGGAAATGACAATGCTCATGGGGAGATCATGGATCGCCTACAATCGTACTTGAATCAATCGCATCATCTGATACAATGATATGACATATGTCCGCTCTTGCATAGCCTCTAAAATTTATAATGCCGCAAAAGTACGGTATCGTGTAGCACTAACGGGTTGTACACCGGGAGGCGTTCGTTAAGTACCGATTTTATTCTTCGTTCAAAAGCTACGCTATCGAATGGTGGTCGAAGAGAGAAATAAAGTGAGAAATCAAATGATAAAAGCTCTAGGGCTTAGGGCATCTCCGCTATTGAACTAGGGTTAAGGTTGGATTAATAGTTGACCGATTGTTGGATTCATTGGGACTTGTGAGAGGTTATCTAACCTAAGGGCATTCTCCTACCCCCCTCTCGTGGTGCATGATAAGATAGTCCCTTATGTTACCTCCTGCCTCTCGCTCTTGCGATGCTATGATATGCCTATCCTAACCTATACCGATGCCAACTCTCACCGATAGTATCCTATGATCATTTAGGGCTCCCCACATTAATTTCATAATTTTTCTGATACCATTTCAATAGAGAACCCGCAAACCCGCTTTCTAAACGTTTTGGCCAAAAACTAGTGTTTCTGTAGCTCAAACCCTAAAACGGTCTTCGTATTCACGATCCTCGTGACGATACGATCCTGTGGGTATATTTTCGTAATTTTTCGGACACGTTTACTAGCAGGGACATTTTCGTAATTTCGTTGTATATGCCTTACTAATTACTTTTGGGTCTAACTATTATTATTATCTATAATTACTTTAATTACCCTATCTAATCCCATCACCTAACCTAACCGTATATACCTCCCTCATCTAACCCCCCCATCTACCAGGTTGGTCTCCCCTCCCACTAATTACGTTTTTGCCAATACTTAACCTATTTAAATCCTCTTTCATTTGTATGAGACACCCAGACACACACAGATCCTTTCTCGTTTTGCTTTTCGTTTGAAACCCTCAACCCAGACTTAAACTCAATCCTCGTTCGAATTTTCCCCCACCGTATCTCTCTCTCCCCTTCTCGTC
Source organism: Scilla litardierei (assembly GCA_030789695.1). NCBI lineage: Eukaryota > Viridiplantae > Streptophyta > Magnoliopsida > Asparagales > Asparagaceae > Scilla > Scilla litardierei. The sequence goes on along the minus strand of JAULAV010005131.1, from coordinate 32,558 downwards.
GCAGCCCATACCCATGCAAAACAACCCATGCCGTAACCCATTCTCTCACTCTCACCCTTCGCTTCGAGGCCACGCCGTCAAGCGGACCTCCGCCTAGCTCGCCACCGTGAAGCCCCTCACACTGCCGGCATCCCATGTCGACAGCTTCGACATCCCATGTCGACAACCGTCTCCAAGAGCTCCGCCCAGCAGCTCTCCCCCGCCGAGCACACCGACGTTCGACGTCGTCTCCGCCACCGCCGCTGATCCACGAAGCCCACTCCGCTCCGAGGCACCGCCTTCCACGTCGAGACGCCCCCTCACCGCCAGGCAGCGACAGCAGCTTCGCGCCCGCCGTGCTCCTCCGACCGTCGCCGTCTCCGTGGTCGTCGCCGCCCCCTCGGTCGTCGCCGGCGACGACCGCGAGCGCACGCCCCGCCGCTCCCCTTGCAACGACGAACGGAGGTGATGCGTTAACATTCGAAATGGTAAACTTGTAAATATACCGAATATTTCTTTTTTCTTATTTTTTATTAATTAATAAATGGGTTTTAAGGTTGATAATCCATAAGTAATTATATAAGCCCAAGAAAAATGTGAGGCTAGCTCCAGAAAATCAGAAATAATATTCTGGACCCAATGGCGCTAGTTTCATCTCAATCCGACGCTTAGTTTTTACAGAATTAATTTTTAACCTTAAAAGATAAATACCTGATTTTCGTTCAAAAATCTGTATCTTCTTATTTTTACGTAAACTAATACTTGAGAAAAATATATGTCTTAATACTCTTTGAGACGGTCGTTTTGACACCTCATTTGCAACTTTCCGATGTAGATTGCACCCAGAATAAATTCCTGAATAAATACGTTACTAATTGAAAAATGGTTTTTAAATTGTTTTTGAGCTTTTAAAATTCTAAAAATTACTATAAGCCTCAGAAAAATATTCCCTCTTGCAGTAAAACTATTTTTATCATATATAGTCTATATAAAATTTTAGAATCGTTTTCGACACCGTTTCAGTCAGTTTTTAAAATCAAAATGATCGAATTATTTAAATAAAATGTAGCGTTCTTTACCCGAGTATTTTTGTGATTGCAGGTACCATCCTCGTGCACCAGCTCTTCCAGCTCCAACCTCGTCTTGCCACGACGAGCTCGAAATTGGTAAGTCACGACAGATTCTAAGTTTAGAAAACTAGTCTACTGTGGTTGCATGAACTTGTGACACTTCACTTATAGCCTCAGAACGGCTATTCAAGTTAAACCAAACTAGAGAACTAAAATGAAAGTAATCTACCAAAGATTACTTTGCCAACTTTCAACTTTGGTGGTTGTAGCACACAACTACCAACTTGAGTAAATTGTGTGCTAGCCACACTACCACGTGCTCAAAGCACGGAAGTAACAGCTTTTGGTGTTGGACTTGTCTTTATCCTACTTACTGGTTTTCAATGAGGAAGTCAACCAGTTGGCCTAGTGTGACTAACATGTGGAACATCCTGTGGAACAATCCTGTATAGAACTTGTAATTGACACGGTCACCGGGGTTTCGGGGTAACTCACAGTTGCGAGAGTACGGGAGTGACTAGAGTTCGATCTACATGTCAAGCTGCCTGTGTTTCGGCCTCCTGTCTAGCTGCCTGTGTTTCGAAAAACCATCCCGCTGCCTGGGCACCGGCATTCGTCTGGGTAGCACCCAGGCAAGAGACGAACTGAACGGTCACATATTGTACTCTCCGACTTGAGTCACGTAGTTCTAGTGTAACTTGCACAGTTACTTTCTTTACAGTATATGCACTTTACTTTCCTTGCCAGTACAGTCACCGCACTTTACTTGCCGTACTTTTACTTTCTAGACACTGCACCGTACTTTACTTTCACTTTGGTCTGCTTTGTCATACTTGTACAGTACCTCTCTTTCTTTATTTAGAATTGTTGTGACTTACCTACGGTTCCATCTCCGTGGCACCGCAGACGACGTACATATGGAGGCAGATGCTCTTGAGTTAATAGCGCCAGACTTCGACCATGAGACCGCAGCTTCCAGAGCTATTTTCAGTTGTGTACTTTCTTTCTTTCATGTATCATTGTTGGAACATTTGTACAGGAAGGATTGTAATAATGGACACTATTTGGGTATTTTTGTACATCTCTGCATCGTGGCTAATTTGGTTTCACTGGTTAACTGCAGGACCTGCGCAAATATCAAATAAGTAACGGGCCCCCGAGAGCGGGTCGTTACAAGTTTAGTGGCCCAACGCAGGTCCTCGCTAACTACCTCGTGAACAATATAGCAAGATCTGGATGTGCAATTATAAGATACTAAAATTAACCTCGAGTACGGGATGTCTCGGAGTGTTGACCTGTATTGGACATACGGGTAAAGCGTCCTTATTACCATCTTTTTTAGGTCTTCCTTGATCCTCATCACTTCCTTTGAAATCTTAACCCTTGCTTAGGAACTCGTGTTCCATTCTTGGTCATACCTCTCTAGTACCCTCTTTTGCTAGCAATTATAGTGATTTTTCATAGGTTGGATTATCTACCCACTTCATCACCTTTCCTTCAGTTGATGATGGCACGCATTTAAATGATAAGCTTCCTTCAATGGACCATGATCCGGTCAATGTGCTTGGCTAAGTTGTTGGATCAACCTAGCTAGACTAGGTGTAAGTGATCCTGGCTTAGTCACTTCCCTGGCCGTATCCGCTGGACCGCAAGGACGTGAATCATGATTATGTAACGCCATCGATCTTCATCACTAGCACCCCTTTCTTTAGCTAATAATGGCCTTCTGATCATTCTACTAATTCTTATAATTCTTCCTAATCGCTTTTAGTTCGCCTGAACTCTAGTTACGTTTATTCTAAGGAGGGTAGCATTCAATTTTCGATCACCAGGAGTTTGAATTCGACAACGGAAGCGGATTGAAGAACGCTCAGAAGTATTAAAGGATGGCAAGTGTAGGCTATTTGCATCTTTTGAGCTAGTGTTTCTCTTCTAGTCCCTACTTCTATCTTGTACCCGTCTTTTTCTCTCCAAGGGTTTGTTTTCCCTTCCCATCGACCACCTTTTCCCCCCTCTTTATTTCTTTTGTCTGTTTCCCCACCTCGAGACCCGTTCCCGCCGAACCCTAACCTACCCTAACCCGACTTTCGGTACCCCTTCCCCCCTTTTCTTTTAACCCCTCTCCTTTCTCCCCAGGCCACCCCGTGGTTCCCCTCCGCTCTGACAAGCCCACTCCTCCTCCCGGCCTCTCCCCCAAGCGAGCTCGATCGGACCTCGCATCGTCGCTCCGATCTCCGATCCGCCGGCCTCACCCGAAGATCCGCCAGCTTCCGCTTCACTCCATCCCGGAGGCCCTCCCCACCATGGAGCGACAGCCAATCGCAGCACTCGCCGCCGTGGATCGCCAGCCGCCAATGGCCCACCAACGACCTTGTGGTGTGTTGGGCTTAGCAGCAACCTTCGCCGCCACCCCTTGCTTTGACCGTGTGGTCGGGATATTGGGAACCCGCCGCCCTTGGTATCATTGGGAGCTCCTTTTCTGGTTCTTCCCCCTTGAGCTGCCCAGCTTCGAGTGCTTCTTAGGGGTGCTCCTTAGTGCTTGTAGGTCCCTGAGTTTTTGGTCGTTGAACTGCTTAGGGCTGATGGTGTTTACCGTAGATATCGACCAATGGTGTTGGGAAGGAGTATCCTTGTGATTGGGTATTGGCATACTTTTGGGCTTAGGCGTTGAAGTTGGATGTCGGTCTTGTGCTCGGATTTGGGAGACGGCTAGGATGTGGTTTCTTGTTGGATGTTATGGAGACTGCTGGGACAAGTGGTAGCGATGATCTTAACCCTCGAGAGTTTGCCTTATACTTGCATGTATGTGTTGATCTGGGTAATGGCTTGTAATTTGGTAGCATGGCAGATGAAGTCCTTTGTGTTCGGCTGGTTAAGTTGTAACCGTAAGGATGCACTAGGTTTATCCCTTACGTTTTTGTATGCTATGTCGATGATTTACTTGGTTAGGACCCAGTATGCATTAATGGCATGAGTTGTAGTTTTAAATTTTATGTTGTTAAATAAAGCTTGATATTGACTTATCACCCAGGTTCCAAGTTCGATCGGATGTCATCATCATCAGAACTATCTTTTTCATGTAGTGCCATATCTCGTATTTTGGATATTTGATAAATCGGAAGCAGCTATGATGATAATATATATTAGTAACATCCCTTATTTCTCATCACATTATATTTCATTTACAACTCGATTTACAAAAATTACTATATTTTCTATCATTTATTTGTTTGAGCTTCTTCATAAAATCAATTATTTTTCAACAGAGATTTTTAAATTCCGAGGACGGAATTATTTTTAAGGAGGGTAGAATGTAACGGCCTGTATTTTTCCAATACATTTAAGTAAAGTATTTAAAGTAATTCATTTTTAATTGTATTTTGTAATGGTTGTCAGGAGTTTTACTGATTTCAAAAATTTCTTATAAAAATATTTTGTTGTACCAGACTAGTTATGGAATATTTTGGTAAAATCGGATTTCATCAAATACCTCTGAAAGATCTGATAAAAATTCATTTTCAGATATTGCAATTTTGGGTCAATGAATTTATTTTCTATTCAAATGTCTTCAAAACATTTTCAAACTTCTGCAGTAGCATCCTATGATCATTTAGGGCTCCCCACATTAATTTCGTAATTTTCTGATACCATTTCAATAGAGAACCCGCAAACCCGCTTTCTAAACGTTTTGGCCAAAAACTAGTGTTTCCGTAGCTCAAACCCTGAAACTGTCTTCGTATTCACGATCCTCGTGACGATACGATCCCGTGGGTATGTTTTTGTAATTTTCGGACACGTTTTACTAGCAGGGACATTTTCGTAATTTCGTGTATATGCCTTACTAATTACTTTTGGGTCTAACTATTATTATTATCTCTAATTACTTTAATTACCCTATCTAATCCCATCACCTAACCTAACCGTATATACCTCCCTCATCTAACCCCCCCATCTACCAGGTTGGTCTCCCCTCCCACTAATTGCGTTTTTGCCAATACTTAACCTATTTAAACCCTCTTTCATTTGTATGAGACACCCAGACACACACAGATCCTTTCTCGTTTTGCTTTTCGTTTTGAAACCCTCAACCCAGACTTAAACTCAATCCCCGTTCGAATTTTCCCCCACCGTATCTCTCTCTCTCCTTCTCGTCTCAGCCCATACCCATGCAAAACAACCCTGCCGTAACCCATTCTCTCACTCTCACCCTTCGCTTCGAGGCCACGCCGTCAAGCGGGCCTCCGCCTAGCTCGCCACCCGTGAAGCCCCTCACACTGCCGGCATCCCATGTCGACAGCTTCGACATCCCATGTCGACAACCGCCTCCAAGAGCTCCGCCAGCAGCTCTCCCCCGCCGAGCACACCGACGTTCGACGTCGTCCCCGCCACCGCCGCTGATCCACGAAGCCCACTCTGTTCCGAGGCACCACCTTCCACGTCGAGACGCCCCCTCACCGCCAGGCAGCGACAGCAGCTTCGCCCCCGCCGTGCTCCTCCGACCGTCGCCGTCTCCGTGGTCGTCGCCGCCCCTCGATCGCCGCCGGCGACGACGCGAGCGCAAGCCCCGCCGCTCCCCTTGCAACGACGAACGGAGGTGATGCGTTAACATTCGAAATGGCAATCTTGTAAATATAACGAATATTTCGTTTTTTTAATTTTTATTAATTAATAAATGGGTTTTAAGGTTGATAATCCATAAGTAATTATATAAGCCCAAGAAAAATGTGAGGCTAGCTCCAGAAAATCAGAAATAATATTCTGGACCCAATGGCGCTAGTTTCATCTCAATCCGACGCTTAGTTTTTACAGAATTAATTTTAACCCTAAAAAATAAATACCTGATTTTCGTTCAAAAATCCGTATCTTCTTATTTTTACGTAACTAATACTTGAGAAAAATATATGTCTTAATACTCTTTGAGACGGTCGTTTTGACACCTCATTTGCAACTTTCTGATGTAGATTGCACCCAGAATAAATTCCTGAATAAATACGTTACTAATTGAAAAATGGTTTTTAAATTGTTTTTGAGCTTTTAAAAATTCTAAAAATTACTATAAGCCTCAGAAAAATATTCCCCCTTGCAGTAAAACTATTTTATCATATATAGTCTATATAAAATTTTAGAATCGTTTTCGACACCGTTTCAGTCAGTTTTAAAAATCAAAATGATCGAATTATTTAAATAAAAATGTAGCGTTCTTTACCCGAGTATTTTTGTGATTGCAGGTACCAATCCTCGTGCACCAGCTCTTCAGCTCCAACCTCGTCTTGCCACGACGAGCTCGAAATTGGTAAGTCACGACAGTAACTAAGTTTAGAAAACTAGTCTACTGTGCTTGCATGAACTTGGACACTTCACTTATAGCCTCAGAACGGCTATTCAAGTTAAACCAAACTAGAGAACTAAAATGAAAGTAATCTACCAAAGATTACTTTGTCAACTTTCAACTTTGGTGGTTGTAGCACACAACTACCAACTTGAGTAAATTGTGTGCTAGCCACACTACCACGTGCTCAAAGCACGGAAGTAACAGCTTTTGGTGTTGGACTTGTCTTTATCCTACTTGCTGGTTTTCAATGAGGAAGTCAACCAGTTGGCCTGGTGTGACTAACATGTGGAACATCCTGTGGAACAATCCTGTATAGAACTTGTAATTGACACGTCATCGGGGTTTCGGGGTAACTCACAGTTGCGAGAGTACGGGAGTGACTAGAGTTCGATCTACATGTCAAGCTGCATGTGTTTCGGCCTCCTGTCTAGCTGCCTGTGTTTCGGCAAACCATCCTACTGCCTGGGTACCGGCATTCGTCTGGGTAGCACCCAGGCAAGAGACGAACTGAACGGTCACATATTGTACTCTCCGACTTGAGTCACGTAGTTCTAGTGTAACTTGCACAGTACTTTCTTTACAATACAAGCACTTTACTTTCCTTGCCAGTACAGTCACCTCACTTTACTTGCCGTACTTTTACTTTCTAGACACTGCACCGTACTTTACTTTCACTTTGGTCTGCTTTGTCATACTTGTACAGTACCTCTCTTTCTTTATTTAGAATTGTTGTGACTTACCTACGGTTCCATCTCCGTGGCACCGCAGACGACGTACATTGGAGGCAGATGCTCTTGAGTTAATAGCGCCAGACTTCGACCATGAGACCGCAGCTTCCAGAGCTATTTTCAGTTGTGTACTTTCTTTCTTTCATGTATCATTGTTGGAACATTTGTACAGGAAGGATTGTAATAATGGACACTATTTGGGTATTTTGTACATCTCTGCATCGTGGCTATTTTGGTTTCACTGATTAACTGCAGGACCTGCGCAAATATCAAATAAGTAACGGGCCCCCGAGAGCGGGTCGTTACACTATGATAGGCCTATCCCTAACCTATACCGATGCCAACTCTCACCGATACATCAGTATACGTCATGAGCATTACACTCGACGAATGTCCCTAATCTTCCTCCCGACTACACATGCATTTGGGGATTGGATCTATATTAGGAGGGCTCTAATCGGTGCATGACTCTTGCCGATCACTCCGATAGTATGAATCATCGTAGGAATCGAAACCCCGGATTGGTCCGACTCTTGTCGGCGGCCAATCCGATCGCCCACAAGGGAGGGGTCGAATATACGATGATAATTGGCATCCCAATATATCCCAATTCCACAATTAGCCCAACAATTTAATCAAATGTTCATCCAACATAGCCCTATTTCAGTTGGGTTCAACCTATTGCCCTAGATGAAAACTACTCACTACCCATTATAATAGGATCAATTTTAGCCATGGGGAAATGAGGAAAGCCATAGATTCAGAGTATAAACACAAATGAAAGCAAACCACACAACAGTAAAAACAAAGGGGAAACTTCTATTAAGGGAATCTAATCTATTACAATAGCTACTAATTAAAAGCAGTAAGAGTTCTGAATAAAAGAGTAAGAAATCCCTTACAAAACTATCAAAAACTCAAGAAAACAGCAAATTAAGAGATGAGTTCGCTCAGGGAAGAAGATGAGCTTAAATACAACTTTCCAAAAGACCAAAAGACCCCCAACGAACCCTGGTAGTTCCCACTTTCCTCTTGGAAATCCAATTTGATGCGACTGCACTGATGCGGTCGCGTCTTCCATTTGCGTAAGATAGGGCAGCAGGGGTTACAATGACACGATCACATCAATAGGGATGCGGTCGTGTCGAATGTAGCTTCGACTCCTATATCGTCTCGAAACGATCGCGCGGAGTGATCGTTTGGTCTTCAGCTCTTCGGGTTACATGGATGCATCGTATTCTTCACACGACTGCGTCGATTGCAAATTCTTGTTTCTTCTTCTCAGCGACGTGGCCGTTTGGACATCGATGACGCGGCTGCATGGAATCGGTTCTGGAGCTTGTTTGACGTGGTCGTTTGGTCCACCTTGACGCGGCCACGTGGAATTGAGTTCTGCTCCATTTGGGTGCTGAGATCATGCGGCCGTGTCGAATCGACGCGGCCGTGTGTATCACACTTCCTTCTTCAATCTCCCCCTTTAGCTTATTTTGAGATCCCAGCTCTGCTCCTTTCGCCTTCTCGCTCCTTTTTCACGCCTTATGGTCCCTAATCAGTATGTATTATCTGCAAGGCATAAAAGGGACCATAGAAGCAAAAGAGGGAACAAAACGGGGGAAATGGGAGAAAACGATGAAATAAACGATGTAAAACGTGTATGAAAAGTGGGAAAACTATATATAATAAACACTCATCAAAATCCCCCAGGCTAAACTCTTCCTTGTCCTCAAGGAAGACAAGAGAGAGCGTAGATTGGAGGTATGCAATTAAACACGCAAATGATGACATGAACTTCGAGAATTTTCAAAAATCGAGTTTATTTACGTATGTGAATTGAAAATTCGAATTCATGGAACTTAAGCGCTTCGATTTCTTTCCGCCGATGAGAATATAATCCTAGGATGTCATCTCTAATCCAAATCGTCAAGTAATACACTAGACGATGACCACACTCACATCCTAAGACATTTTCTCTAACTTGTCCTTAGATCGAAGGAATATGAATCGAAGTTATGCAATGGTCGAAGGAGGGATAAGTTTGGGATAATGGGATATTGATTTATCGAAAAATGGCACACACGACACATCAAACTTCCTTGATTCTTAAAGTTTGCTAAGTTTTATTCAATGTTTCTTATATATATACATACACACATACAATTTTTTTCTTTCTCCTTTTTTGGGATCTACTATTGGTTTGTGCAATGAGTGTAGGCTCGATGACTTCCACATCAGACGATCTTACGGCACCGGGCCAAGAAGGACCCCTCGAACCTACTAACTCAAACCATGTAGGATCCTTATTCATATGCACTCCCCCAAGCTAGACCTTTTGATGTGAGACCCCGACGGTTTCTATCGTGGAGATCCGATTACTTAGTTTTGCTGGAAGAACGGTGCATATATATTTTTTCCATTCACAATTTTTTTCTTTTCTCTCTTTTTTGAAAGCATGTGAATACTAAGAAAATTCAATAATCAGTACTAGTTGATGTGTTGTTATCCAAGTTTCGAAGGATTATAAGCCATTATACACAACTATCGACTCTACGGTCCATGCATAAAGTGCTAGGTCGGTTTCAAGTACTCATATCTTAGGGATAATGAGAATGGCCAAAAGCTAGGATATTACAAGGGATTTAAAGCTAGGGGCACGTCCTAATCATATGCTCAAATTGACATCGTGGAAATCGAGCATAAAAGTTTGGAAAGCGAATTTCAACTCGAGATTCCACGCATATAAAAACTCATTTTCGAAAAATTTCTCGAAGCAAATGCAAATATATACAAATGGATGCATGATGATGCATGATGCATGCTGCGAATGCAGATGTTTTTGGAGTTTTTGATTTTTTTTTTCATTTTTTGGCTTTTTGAGTGCATATACGGAATATAAACGTGATGCAAACTGAAAAAGAAAGGAAAATGGAAAATGAGAAAGAAAAACAAGAAGAAAATGAAAAACTGAGATTAAAACAAGACAATAAGAAAGAAAACAAAAGAAAACTAGGAAATCAGTGTGAAAAACACTCCTCCCCCAAGCTGAATCAAGCGTTGTCCTCAATGCGATGAAAACACAGGAAATAAACTGTGAGGACAAATAAAGTGAGGCAAAGGATATCCTGGTGCATCTCCCCCAAGCTATTGTGAAGCATGCCCGAAGAGTGAGAGTGTGTGATATATGGGCCATTTGGTGAGAGGGAGTGCAACAAGAGATCTAACCATGCAGAGCCACCGTCAGGTGGTGGCTAGGTGGATGGAGTGGATGGAATGGATGGATTAGTTGAATCTGGATCTGTGGTTTCAATGTGTGGTGGGGATGGAGTGGATGGAACTACCTCAGATTTGTGGGGTGGAGGTGGGGGTGGAGGTGGAGGTGGAGATGGAGATGAGTCCTCTGTGGATGATGAGATGTTGACTATGACGTCCTCAGGTAGTGAGGAGGTGTGTGGAGGTGTGAAAGTACGTGTAGGGGATGGAATATGTGTGGATGGAGCGGGAGAAGGTGGTGCTCCAGAGGAGAGTATGTTTGCGGCTTCTGTGGCGTGTGTTGGAGAAATGGGTGGAACCACGTGGTCGGGATGAGGTAAGGGTGGAGGAGTGAGTGGTCACAGTCTCGGGGGTGTGGTGAAGGTGGAGCCTGTGGGGAAGGTGGTGGAGTGGTAATGATGCGAGGTGTGTGATGGTAGTGTCCATAGGCACCTGAGATGGCTGGGGTGGCATGGAAATGTGTAGTGTGGTGATAATAGTGTCTGCGTGAGAGTAGAGGTGGATGGGTCCACATGTATCTGAGATGGATGGGATGTCTGGTTGACTGCGGAAGGACGCGCACGGGGCACGCCTTTCACTCCCAAGCGTAGGAGTGTCAATGCAATAAAAATAACCGGTGAGTACCGGGTCGGATCACAGGGACAAGTCGATCTATATTCATGAGTTTGATCGATAACGAAAAATAAAGCGTGTTACAACTACCTCGCTAACAGTGGATGAAAGTGTGGGAAAAAACGTGTAAAGAAATCTAAAATCCTAGCATAGGCACTAAGGGTGGAGAGCCGAATCGGCAAGCAACGAGGAGGACTCGTGTGGTGTGCATGTGAATGAGGCCGTGGGCACAAGAATTCATCCCAAATATAACTCAATTGATCTCCCGGTTAAGGAAGCTCAATCGGAAAATACGGCATTTCATCGAACGTGTGGGGTGCAATAAGTAATGAATGAAGCTCATATGAGTAATACTCAATTAAGCACATTAGAGAGGGTCCGCTAGGATTATCCTCTTCTTGGATTTCCCCTTAGGGTTCCAATAAACAAACCTACTCAAAGCTTCATCCACAAATTAGAAAGTGAAAATGTGCTAGGGATACAATTCTCAACCCAACAACAACAATCAATCAACACAACCACACAAGCACTCACACTACTCCATCATACCAAATAAGATGAGATTTATAAATAAATTCATCACAAATTCATTACAAAAAGAGAAGTGCAAAATACAAAGGGGGAGAGGAAGAATTTCACCCAAGATCCCCCCAAATGAGTCTTCCCTTCCACATTAGCACCTCCACCAAGCTTCTCTACCATCCATGGCCTCCAAGCTCCACCCCTAGCCCTTTGGGGAAGAAGAACCCCCAAGAACCCTAAAAACAGCTTCTGGCAGAGCCCTGCTAAAAAACGATTTTTCCTCAGGTTTTTTGCCCACAGGCCTAATTAACCCATTAACGGGTCGGATGTTGGGGGCGGGCGCCCGCTGCCTGCCCCCAAAGCAGCTACGTGCGCGTTCGCTTGTCGAAGCGGGCCGGCCGCTGGGCCGGCCCGCTTCATCATTTTTTTTTAAAAAATATTTTTTTTCATTAAATAGCCAGCGACCCGCTCCAAGAGCGGGCCGCGGGCCTGCGGTTTTTTTTATTTTATTAAAAAAATCTGAAAACGAGCGGCGGCCTACGGCCAGATTTGCGCCGCGTGGCGCAATGAGATTGCGCCACGCGGCGCCCCTTTTAATCTATTTTCTGGGGTTTTTAAACCCCTTTCTCCTCCAAATAATTCGCCAAAAATACCCAGAAATCTCAGAAAAATCCCAAAAAATTCTAGAAAATCTCTAAGACTCCCAGGAGTACCTGAAAAATAGGGGAAGGAGAAATTAGTCCAATTGATGATAAAATTAATTTAATGACTATTATAAATTAATATTGACCCCCTAATGATTCTTATAAAATATTCCAATGCTCAAATAATTCCCAAAAATGGCGATATGATCACAATAATAGCATGAGTATATGAAAAATAGTAGGGAGCCAATAAGGACGATAAAATCCGTTTTTGTGCCAAGAATGAGAATAAGCCCCGAAAATGACATAAAGTGATAATTTACCCAAAAAGAGCAAGTTTAAGCCTAATCTTTAGCACAAAATGGGGGTAGTTAGGGGGTATAAATATACAATTTTCACCCCGAATCACACCCCCAACTAGCTTTTGCTAGTCCCTAGCAAAATATACGATAAATCCGGATTAAAGTGAAAAACATGCACTAAAATCAAGATATCCTCATGGCACCCCAAATGATGTTTCCAAATAATTTCAAAGCAAATATACCAAATTTATGAAAGTAAACAACAAATGATACTCCCCTCAATCCAATTCATAGAAAAGTAAGGTAATCAGCACCGTATCACATAGGTTGGGAAATATCACAATGTCAAATTTTTAAATTTTCATGGAAATGGCCAAAACAAAAGAAATTCCTTTAAGTGGTGGGAGATGAGATTGCATCACTCATGTTGCTTATTCTTTCATATATATATTCATTTTTTCTTTTCTTTTCTTTTTCCTTCTTTTTTTTGTTTTTGATGTTTATGTTTTGCATTCACGCGATAACGCTATGAAATGCAAACACGACCACATTTGCATACACGCGATGACGCTATATATGCAAATGGATGGAATGATTCCCTAAATCTCATTTTTGCTTCCTTCCCAATGTTTCGTAGGGCACCGGCTACTCAATTTGATTAGGAAAACCATTCACTTATACTAACTTTCTTTTTCATTCTCCAACATGAATTATCAACACATCCACCCACTTCTAAGAAGAAAACAAAGCATGCACAATTGGCCAAATCCAATCCAATTAAAAACTACACCATTCATCCCAATTCATGCAATTACTTACACCAAACTATTCCCGAAATGTTTCAAAAAGAGCATCACGACATATGAAATAGTCTCATACATGGCATATTAGCATTTGAATCCAAATTGGAAAAAAAATGAAAACGTGCCAATCAAACATCGAAGAAGTTGATACCAAAATGATAATCCGAAAAAATTGCATGGCATGAAAGCATGTAGGGACTAAGCACAAAGCAAGCGGTGTATGGACAAGGAGGCCAAAATATGATATGCAATGAAGTGCAATGGGTGATGGCGAAATGGAGGTATCTCAAAAAAAAATTTTTTACTTAACATCAAAATCCTAACAATTCTAAAGATTCTAACACTCTCTCCCCAACTTAAAATAAGCATTGTCCTCAATGTTGGGAGAGTACTAGATCTCGGCAAAAGATCCTAGAAAAGAAAAGAAAAACACACATGAACGCACTAAAATAAAATATTTATTTATTTACACTATTGGAACGAACACACCGTGGTAAAAGGCGGATCTCGAATGTATAACGGTGGTGGCAGCTGCTCGATCATATCCTTTCGCTCCTCCGCGAGCTGCTTCGGAGCAAGGCCTCCACCGACCTCCTTAGATTTCAGCAATGCAAACCCCAGCGTCTCCTTTATATAATATGTGATATGTGGGAGACGAGCTGCATCAATCCAAGCCATGTCCTCATGCCTTGCAACAAATGCATTCCAAAATGGGTCGTTAGAAACAGAATTTAAATGTAAACGACGACAATCTGAATCAAAAATATGCGGAAGTGCAAATTGGGATTCAGAAATGCAAGGCATGATATGGTGGAAACTTCCCTGAATAATGGCGCTAGGTGTGACATGATACGCTGCCTTAGGAGGAGGTGGAAGTGGCTGCAGAGAGAAAACTGGAGTAAGAGGGAGCTCAGGCTCAATATATACCATCTCGCAATCCCCGTCACTATCCTCTTCCTCGACATCCGTATTAGCATCAACAATCTCTGCGGCACTCCCCACAACTGGTAACTGCTCCTGACAAACCTCCTCGATGACTGGCAAGTGCGCATCCTGAGGCTAGGGAAGTGACATCTGTGATAGGACTGGAGGTAGACTCGTCTCGGGCAAATCCAAGCACGCCTCATCCTCGTCATCCCTGAAATAGTTCATCTCAGTCGTCCTCCCTAAGTACTCAACCGCCTCGACCTGTGAAGCTAACTCTGAAGTGGATTGTGGCTCAGGCCCCATGGTGTCCTCAAACTGCTCGTGGCCATCATGCACATCCGCTTCATCCTCAACCTCAAAGTGAAAATGCATCGTGTCACCATCGTGGTCGACACGCACTCCATCATCTATCTCCTCTGACTCCTCAAAATATATGTGCTCAAATTCCTCTACTTGGCCCCAATGCACCGTCTTCACAGGTTTCTCTTCGTATTCCATAGGGTCGCATTGGAAAGAGCCCTCAGTTGGCTCCTCAAGCCGGTCCTGGACCTGCTGCTCTGCATCCTGAAGTGGAAACTGGGACTGGCCATCATCCTCATATCCAAGTGATAGCTCTCCAGATGGCGCAGTCTGCTCCCACTCTGCAAGGTCCCTCAGGTACAACCATGAATCCTCGGTCGAATAATCAAAGAACTCCCCACCGCAACTCATCTGCACAAAATCCCACCCAGATGGCTATAATCCTGTGTAGAAGATCTGCAGAAGATGATCCTCGCGAAAGCACTGGTGTAGGCACGCAAGCACCAAATCAGTGAACCTCTGCCAAGCCTGATGGTAGGCCTCCCACTCAGCCTGGATAAAGCTCGCTATATGCTCCATGGCCTACTGCCCATGTACCTGCTCCAAAAAGATAGGCAAAAACACTCGGAGAAATTCAGCCTGAAATGACAACCAAGTAAAATGTGAGTCAAGAGACAATGAATCAAACCACAATCTAGCATCATCTAGTAAAGAAGAGGGAAAAAATCTGAAGTATATGCAATCATCATGAATATTCCCACCAAGACATGCATACATCCACTCTTCAAAATTTTTAATATGCAAATGAGGGTTCTCCCACTCCGTGCCATGAAAGTATGGCGGAAGTGGGATATCCTCCAAATCAACGTCCGAAAAATCTGAAGCTGATGCCATGTTTTTTTAAAAAAAAATTTCCAAGAAAATGAAAATAAACAACCAAAAGACTCAATAAGTGGAAAATAAATAAACAAAAAGACACACACTAAGAGATAGAAGTATCACACTAAAGCTTTCAAAATCAATCAAAAATTGCTAATAACAGAAACCGTTGTCCCCGGCAACGGCGCCAATTGGTTGACTGCGGAAGGACGCACACGGGGCATGCCTTCCACTCCCAAGCGTAGGAGTGTCAATGCAATAAAAATAACCGGTGAGTATCGGGTCGGATCACAGGGACAAGTCGATCTATATTCACGAGTTTGATCGATAACGAAAAATAAAGCGTGTTACAATTACCTCGCTAACAGTGGATGAAAGTGTGGGAAAAAAACGTGTAAAGAAATCTAAAATCCTAGCCTATGCACTAAGGGTGGAGAGCGGAATCGGCAAGCAACAAGGAGGACTCGTGTGGTGTGCATGTGAATGAGGCCGTGGGCACAAGAATTCATCCCAAATATAACTCAATTGATCTCCCGGCTAAGGAAGCTCAATCGGAAAATACGGCATTTCATCGAACGTGTGGGGTGCAATAAGTAATGAATGAAGCTCATATGAGTAATAATCAATTAAGCACATTAGAGAGGGTCCGCTAGGATTATCCTCTTCTTGGATTTCCCCTTAGGGTTCCAATAAACAAACCTACTCAAAGCTTCATCCACAAATTAGAAAGTGAAAATGGGCTAGGGATACAATTCTTAACCTAACAACAATAATCAATCAACACAACCACACAAGCAATTACACTACTCCATCATACCAAATAAGATGAGATTTATAAATAAATTCATCACAAATTCATTACAAAAAGAGAAGTGCAAAATACAAAGGGGGAGAGGAAGAATTTCACCAAAGATCTCCCCAAACGAGCCTTCCCTTCCACATTAGTACCTCCACCAAGCTTCTCCACCATCCATTGCCTCCAAGCTCCACCCCTAGCCCTTGTGGGAAGAAGAACCCCCAAGAACCCTAAAAAACAGCTTCTGGCCGAGCCCTACTAAAAAACGATTTTTCCTCAGGTTTTTCGCACACAGGCCTAATTAACCCATTAACGGGTCGGATGTTGGGGGCGGGCGCCCGCTGCCCGCCCCCAAAGCAGCTGCGCACGCGTTCGCTTTTCGAAGCGGGCCGGCCGCTGGGCCGGCCCGCTTCATCATTTTTTTTAAAAAAATATTTTTTTATTAAATAGCCAGCGGCCCGCTCCAAGAGCGGGCCGGGCCTGCTGTTTTTTTATTTTTTTCAAAAATCTGAAAACGAGCGGCGGCCTACGGCCAGATTTGCGCCGCGTGGCGCAACGAGATTGCGCCACGCGGCGCCCCTTTTAATCTATTTTCTGGGTTTTTTAAACCCCTTTCTCCTCCAAATAATTCACCAAAAATACCCAGAAATCTCAGAAAAATCCAAAAAAATTCTGGAAAATCTCTAAGACTCCCAGAAGTACCTGAAAAATAGGGGAAGGAGAAATTAGTCCAATTGATGAGAAAATTAATTTAATGACTATTATAAATTAATATTGACCCCCAATGATTCTTATAAAATATTCCAATGCTCAAATAATTCCCAAAAAATGGCGATATGATCACAATAATAGCATGAGTATATGAAAAATAGTAGGGAGCCAATAAGGACGATAAAATCCGTATTTTGTGCCAAGAATGAGAATAATCCCGAAAATGACATAAAGTGATAATTTACCCAAAAGAGCAAGTTTAAGCCTAATCTTTAGCACAAAATGGTGGTAGTTAGGGGGTATAAATATACAATTTTCACCCCGAATCAATGTCTGAGATGGTCGTGAGGGTAGGAGAGTCATGACAGCAGAAGTGAGCTCATCAATCGAGGACTTCATCTTAGACATGGCCTGAGTGACCTCTCAAAGGGAGCTGGCCATGGAGGCCTTGAAATCCATATGCTCCTGCTCCATTCGAGTGATACGCTCAAGATCGAAGAGTGGTGCAGGAGGAGTGTTGGTAGATGGTCTGCCCTGCGGGTGAGATCTCCTATGAAACTGACGAAGGGTGGCCCTGACAGTGAGACTGGAAGTGGAAGCAGATGGAATAGCAGGGTCCTAGATATGATGGGGCTGGGCCTGAAGCTAGGCATGGTCAGGCTGGGGCTGTGTAGGTGGTGCCTGAGCTGCCTGGGCAAGATCAGGATCGGCTGGAAAGATCCATTGCATGGAAGTGCCAGGTCCAAAGCGTGCAGGATTCGGGAGCCTAGTGTAAGGGGTGTGATTGGGCCCATGAAGCCAAAAATATTTGTCCTTCTCGTAAGATTTAAGCATATGCATGTTGGAGAGGACAGAGAGATCAAGGGAAGTGGGGCCCGGGACAGGGTGCAGGGAATCTAGGATCTTGTAGGAAGTGGGAGGAAGCTGGGTGATGGTGGTTATAAACCCACCACAACAAATGCGAGCGTGTGGGCTGGCGAGGGTCTAGAGGAATCTTTGGTTCCGCCAAAAACTAGCGTAAAGGATATAATGTGGAACTGGAGTGTTGCCCTCACGGAGTACATGGGGCTAAGTGGTACACCAAAGGATGAAGAGCTCGCCCTGAGAGACCTGGCTAGTCTCGTATCAACAGAAAATGGAATTCGCAATAATACGGTGAACGATACGGAGGCCAGGGTGGATGATGTTAGACGCCTTCTGATCTGCCCGGAATTAACTCCGAAAAGATGTCGTTTACCACAAGCGCATGGTATAGTGGCAAGCAGGTATCAAACACGGGAAGCGATGCTATACTACCTATCTACTCCTAGGCTGAGTTAGACTTGCGGGTTTATTGGTTGATGTGGAGTATGGAGGGTCGTAGTAGTGATGGATGCGAAGGTTGTGTCACTCAACGTCGCAAACAAGGGATTCCACACAAAGAAAGAAATAAATAAATAAAATATAAAAGATTAGGGCTTTAGGAATCACCACTAGGACCGTCAGAGGTCGATGCTACATTGAGACTTCTACGTAGCATTGATTTAATTGCGGGTTGTAGCATCTAGGAAGTGAATTCATGTTTCTAGGCATCATGAATCTAACATACCATATTCATCCCGCTCTTGTGATAGATGCACACGAAATGTGCATTAAGGATCTACAATAATCTTATCACTCTCGTGGTTCGAATGCTCTCAACTCATACCACTCTCGTGGGTTAGAGCTTCGAGGTATTTTGGTGGCTCTTATTGACGTAATGGCAGTAGTCGTCAATTAGTGGTATAGTTCGTTGGTGGATCCCATCAAGGCACGAGCCGGGCATGGTCACGAGCCTCGGTTGGATCCACTAACTCCCTAATTAAATCCGTAGGATACTCCTTAAGCTGATCTATTCCACCGACCGTGGGCACGATCACATCACGAGTTCTCCTAAGAATTTTGCTAGGTCAACCAAAATACTCCCCCTTTATATCCATTGCAACCTAAAATTCCCAACTTTGCATCTAAATCCTAAAATCCTAGGGCTAATCCATTAGCCATATAAAAGACTACTCATGCATGATAGCAATAGATATAAGAACGATAGAAAACTTCATTGCATGCATCAAAAAGATATTCGATAAGCAATCAATAAGAAGAACTAAAATAGAATTTAAGAGAACAAAAATACTTATCTTGATACAAGAGATGGGCCTATGGCGTAGCCTAACTCCCAAAAGATCGTCTCCAAAACTTTTTAGAACTCTCTAAAGAACTCTCCAAAGTCCCCCTCTAATGACGGATACAATTCATAAATATAGTCCCCTCAAAATACTAGCAAATAACCCAAAAACCCTCTGAAATTTGTGCCCAAGATCAATTCTGACCGCAACTTAAGTTCTGGGCCCCAGCTGACTCGGTTGAGTAATCCCCTACTCGGTCGAGTCAGCAGTAGGGCAGAAATTCCTCCAAAAACGTTGCTCTGTCTGCTCGAGTCGAGTAGGGTCTGCTCGGTCGAGTAGGTAGCTGCTCGGTCGAGTGGGTGGTCGAGTACAGATTTCGGCATTGCAGTATCAATTTGGATAAATTTCCCAAATTTCATCCGACCTCCGATTGACACGTTCTTGGTGGCATTGGAACCATCATGAAGTCTACTATCCATAAAAAATATAATAAAAATACTTTGCTTGCTGGAATGATAGAAGATTTTAAAAGAGTGAGAGGTTGTCTGAAAATCTGGGTGTTTGCCTTACTCGACCGAGTGGCCTTCGTGCTCGGTCGAGCTACAGTGCCATGGGGAGAAGCTCAAAGTAGTCGCTCTAGAAATCGATGACTCGGGTCGAGTATCCACCCTACTCGATCGAGTAGGGTGTATTCGTTTCCTCAGCGAGAATTACGTGTCAGCTCGACCGAGCAGCTAATGCTGCTCGGGCCGAGTCGTTGGGAAACTGACTCGGTCGCTCCTTGGCTACTCCTTTCTCTTTCTCTCCCTCTAGTCTTCTTCTGTGGAACCTCAAGCATGTCGTCATAAGTCTTCTTGGGGCTATCATATCTCGAATCGTCTTATTGACTCCAAATTGCTCCAATATCACTACAAATCCCTGAAATGGGCATAAACGCTCCGAAAGTCATATTGTTCCAAATAATAACGTAAAAGCATATAAAGTGGGGATTTGGAGGGTGAAACGTGTCATGAAAATATGTGATAAAACATGCAAAATAAGAGCATATCAAAATCCCACAAGCTTACATCTTACTCGTCCTCGAGGAAGACAAATATGAAGCTCACCGAGAGGTAAAAACGATAAGAAAACGAAAAATAATACGAAGTGGAGGGGGGTTGCTTTATTATTCTCTCAGATCTCAAGCCATAAGCTACACATCACGATAACTCGGAAAATACGAATCACATGCCATAAAGATTTCATATCTTACTTAAACCTGGTACTTGCAAGCTTTTAAGAACAAAGAAAGGGACTCTCTAAATACATGTGATCAATTCATATCCACTTCACGCAATTCATAGAATTTAATATACAAATGTTTGCGATGCACTTTTTAATCAAAAGCTATAAATGATGCATACAAGAATCACACCAAGCATGTAATGGAGAATGGAATAAATCATGGCATTCATATATTTATATCGAATCATAAGAAATCTCCCTAACTAAAGTATTTTGCTAAGTTTCAGAATTATCAAACTTCCCCATTCGTGCACCTTTCCACTCTAATGTCGTATTCACTCATATGGTCAAATGAATTCACCCCCCAAGCTTAGCTTGAGGCATCGCATCTAAAGGAAAAGGATAGGGGAGAATGGAATTTTTGCCTTGGTTTTCCCAAGTATTTTTGTGGCTCCAATAATGAGATAGAGAAATATTTTTCTTTTTCTTTTTGGTTCTCATATTTCTTTCTGGATTTTTGTAGGAGCTATATGATATGTATTTTTTGGTTTTTGGCTCCTTTTTGGCTTTTTGAACTTTTGGAGCTAACTTTTCTTTTGTAGGGATTTTTTGGGAAATAGATGCGATATAAGTAGCTTTAGGAGGTGAACTCAAGTGACATGTAGATAATAAAAAGATATATGTGGAGAAGGAAATGATGTAACACTCGGTTCACTCATAAGATGTGCACAAACGGTTCAATAAGATGATACCTCAACTAAATTTCATATGTAAGTATGGGCATCCTTAATCATCTCAATAAATAGTGAAGTCAAGCAGTAAAGTTTACAATCATATAAGGCATGCAACTGAAGATGAATAAGACGATAAAAGTGATGCTCCAGATATACTAATAATGCGTGAATCTTGGTGCATTTCCAACAAAAGCATACTAGACACTATTGCATACATTCAGCTTCAATTAGTATCATGCATTCACTTAAAGGAATCATCAAAAGAAATATATATATGCAAGCACATGCGAATATCAAGATCATGAGATACTCTAAGTAGCATGGCAAGGAATAATAAGCATCGTGATGGTTGCTAAAGCAATAAGAGATATCATCATAAGGAACATATCTAGCAAAAGAAGAAAAATAGAATAAAAATAAAAGAAAAGAAAGAAAATAAAAACAAGCATACAATATGATGCATGAACACACATAAAAGGAAAATAAGATGGAAAAATTGATAAGATGATGAAAAAATTTGAAAAATCCTAAAATGAAATAAAAATGCAACTAAATGGCATGGAAATGCACTCCTCCAAGCTTAAACTTCACATTGTCCTCAATGTGATCATAAAAGGAAAAATATGAGGAGCAACGATAAATATGAGGGGGGGTGAGTGAAAAATGATGAAATGAATGACGTGAAATCCTAATGCTACTACATGCACATGCAATGATGCATGAGAGCACCTTCCCCCAAGCTTATACCAAACAATCCCATTCAAATGACTTGATCAAAAATGTCACGGCTTCGCTAAGCGAGATCAAGTCAAACGAATAAGAAAGTAAGGTTTCACTTGAAAGAAATGCTCGATGGGTGGTGAGCAAAATGGCAGGGCATATCAAAATGTGAAGCTGGCAATTAATGTATATAATGGGTTTGGGGTGTAAAAGATTTTTGTTGCTGTCATAAGAGGTGATATTTATTCTGAACTAACGAATCAAGCAAATCTATACGGTCCTCTTGCTGTCAAGAGGATTCGTGTTTATTGAAAGCATAAAATACTACACTACTGGATTGATATCACTTATAACAAAAGGCAGATCTAGTATCTTTGTCGGTGCCGACAACTGCTTCAACTACTCCTTCCGTGGCTCTACTAGGTGAATGTGTCCATAGACTCCATCAGATTCCAGTAATGCGGCTCTCAGCATCTCTCCAAGGACTCCACCTATACCCTGCAATAGATAAGCCGCATCAATCTGATGTGGATAATTCTTCCCCAAAATAAATGTATTCCAAAGAGGGACATCAACATAAGTATTTAAAATTAAGGATGGTTGACAACACTTCCCTGGAAATTAATCTCTACTCTCGTGCACCACGTCGATCAACTTCTCGTTGTTTTCCTCTGGTTCCTCAGGTAACTCTGGCATAATAGTGTGGGTCTCGTCAGGATGATCCTCATCATCGTCAGACTCATCCCAATGCACCTCTTGATCATATTCATATGCATATATGGGTGCGAACTCCTCGCTCTTCTCCTCGTATACGTCCCATTATACCTTTTGTTCATATATATGTGTATCCTGCAAAAGGCACGATGAGTCGTCAAAATCTAAATCATAAAAAACATCATGCACGGGAGGGGAATCAAATGTAGGAGATGAGGGGGGTGAAGAGATATCCCTGAAGGGGAGCACTAAGCTCTGGTGGATAGTCCTCAGAGTCAGTGGATGGATGAGGTGGATGCAGAAGCTCTGAAGGAGGAGGGTGATGCTCGGGATCCTCATGAATGGTCCTCGTCCCGATGCACGACTACCTCGATGAAAGTCTCTGGCTCTGCGTGTAATATGTAAAATAAATATAGCTTGGCATCCTTACGATGCACTGCTTCGACCTCCTGCTCGGGTTCATTTGGTATAATAGGCAAATTGAATTTCATCTTCTCCTTTTTACGCATATGTATTCGTTTCCGTCCTGGAACTCGAGGCACCGGATAGTGTGTCTTGGCCCTTTCCACGGTAGGTGCAGGTGACACTGTGGGCTCAGGCATCTCTTCCACGGTATACAAATATATCTCCCTCTCAACTCGAGCATGGACACTATCATCAATTCTGCATGTGGAAGAGATACTGTGAGTAATAAAGTTTTGAAATCCAAGCTCAAAAGGATCACATGCCATTATTATTAATGGACCGGTGTATCGAATGGCGTCCACGATGCTTCTCAATATGTCCATATATGTGTCCTCCTCTGGCAGCTCAGATGTCCTATTTATGGAGTGTTAATGGTGTAAAGGTGGATACGATCACCTTCAAGTGAAACAAGCACTCCGTCTACGATAGTACCTACATCAGAGACATCAGCCATAATGAAATCGATGAATACTTGGTCGGATGGTTTACCTGCCAAAACGGTTAGCAAACCGGTAGATCGAGCATCATCTATCATTTTCTCCAAGGTTGATGCCAACTGCAGATCACTGAATCTTCCCACTTACATCCTTTTCATAAACTCACGTGAGGATCCCTTTAGCCTTCTAGTGAAGATATCAAACAGCTTGGAACCATCCCACTCATGGTCTGACTCCGTAAGGAATATTCCTAACATTTTTTCGAACTTGTACAATGCTTCTCTGAAGGACTCTCCATCAGCCTGATAGAATATAGCGTGATATATATAGGATCCTATAGAACCCATCGCATCTTTGGAAGCACCACCGCTACATCAACTGTATCTAATCAAGCAAAGTAGACAACCTGAAAAAGACGTCAGTGGTACAAAGAGAGATAAAGATAATAATAATAGCAGGTGGTGGGGGAAAATTTCTCTATGTTTTTTTTGTTTTTTAACGCAATCTGATCAACCTAATTGTGGTAAATAGATAATATAGCGGAACGCCTCCCCGGCAACGGTGCCATAAACTTGATCTATCCGAAATTAACTCCGAAACGATATCGTGTACCGCAAGCGCACAGTATAGTGGCAAGCGGGTATTGAACACGGGGAAGCGGTGCTATACTACCTATCTACTCCTAGGCTGAGTTAGACTTGCAGGTTTATTGGTGGATGTGGAGTATGAAGGGTCGTAGTGGTGATGGATGTGAAGTTTGTGTCACTCAACGTCCCAAACAAGGGATTCCACACAACGAAAGAAAGAAAGAAATAAAATATAAAAGAGTAGGGCTTTAGGACTCACTGCTAGGACTGTCGGAGGTCGATGCTAGGTTGAGACTTCTACGTTGCATTGGTTTAATTGGGGGTTGTATCATCTAGGAAGTGAATTCGTGTGTCTAGGCATCATTAATCTAACATACCGTATTCACCCCGGTCTCGCGATAGATGCACATGATATGTGCATTAAGGATCTACAATATTCTCACCACTCTCGTGGTTCGAATGCTCTCAACTCATACCACTCTCGTGGGTTAGAGCTTCGAGGTATTTTGGTGGATCTTATTGACGCAATGGTGGTAGCCATCAATTAGTGGTATAGTTCGTCGGTGGATCCCATCAAGGCACGAGCCGGGCATGGTCACGAGCCTCGGTTGGATCCACTAAATCCCTAATTAAATCCGTAGGATACTTCTTATGCTAATCGATTCCACCGACCGTAGGCACGATCTCAGTACGAGTTCTCCTAAGGATTTTGCTAGGTCAACCAAAATACTCTCCCTTTATATCCAATGCAACCTAAAAATCCCAACTTTGCATCTAAATCCTAAAATCCTAGGGCTAATCCATTAGCCCTAGAAAAGAATACTCATGCATGATAGCAATAGATATAAGAATGATAGAAAACTTCATTGCATGCATCAAAAAGATATTCGATAAGCAATCAATAAGAAGAGCTAAAATAGAATTTAAGAGAACAAAAATACTTATCTTGATACAAGAGAGGGGCATATGGCGTAGCCTAACTCCCAAAATATCGTCTCCAAAACTTCTTAGAACTCTCTAAAGAACTCTCCAAAGTCCCCCTCTAATGACGGCTACAATTCATATATATAGTCCCCTCAAAACCCTAGCAAATAACCCAAAACCCCCTCTGAAATTCGTGCACAAGATCAATTCTGGCCGCAACTTAAGTTCTGGGCCCCAGCTGACTCGATCGAGTAGCCCCCTACTCGGTCGAGTCAGCAGTAGGGCAGAAATTACTCCAAAAATGATGCTCTGTCTGCTCGGATTGAGTAGGTATATGCTCGGTCGAGTAGGTGGTCGAGTACAGATTTCAGCACTACAACATCAACTTGCAGTAATTTTCCAAATTTCATCCGACCTCCGATTGACACATTCTTGGCGGAGTTGGAACCATCATAAAGTCTACTATCCATAAAAATATGAGAAAAATACATTACTCACTGGAATGATAGCAGAGTTCAAAAGAGTGAGAGGTTGTCTGAAAATCTGGGCGTTCGCCTTACTCGATCGAGTGGCCTTCGTGCTCGGTCGAGCTACAGTGCCTTGAGGAGAAGATCAAAGTAGTCGCTCTAGAAATCGACGACTCGGGTCGAGTAGCCACCCTACTCGATCGAGTAGGGTGCATCCGTTTCCTCTGCGAGAATTGCGTGTCAGCTCGACCAAGCAGCTGATGCTACTCGGGCCGAGTCGCCTGGGAAACTGACTCGGTCGCTCCTTGGCTGCTCCTTTCTCTTTCTCTCCCTCTAGTCTTTTTCTTTGGTACCTCAAGCATGTCGTCATGAGTCTTCTTGGTGCTCTCATATCGCCGATCGTCTTATTGACTCCAAATTGCTCCAATATCGCTCCAAATCCCTGAAATGGGCATAAACGCTCCAAAAGACATATTGTTCCAAATAATAGTGTAAAAGCATATAAAGTGGGGATTTGGAGGGTGAAATGTGTCATGAAATTATGCGATAAAACATGCAAAATAAGAGCATATCACCTTCGCCCGTGTGATGGGAAGGGAGAAAGGCCAGTGATCCTTAACCAAAAAGTGTTCTGTTCATACTTAGGAGGATGTGGGTGGTTACAATGATGTCCTATAGGTTCAAGAGCTCGAGGCCACTTGAAGAGGGGGTTCAAAGAATCAGTGAACATATCGTAGTCCTTGTTCATTAATTGGAACGAGAACCCCGACGGATGACTCTTAAAAGTGGAAAGAAATTCTAAAGTGAGCCTCCTATATGTCCTCACCTTACACTCTAGGAATTCCTCCCATCTGATGTTCTGGAGGAGGGTGCTGGCAACATCAAGAAGACCTAGTGCATATAGAGAGTGGTAACGCTCGGGAATTTGGTTGGTACTATGTTCCTAGAGTTGAGGGAAGTGAATGTGTCTCGTTGATTCTCGTCAACGAACTCTATTCCTAGAGTGTCTACCTGAGGGGAGGTGACAGGTGCGCACCCCTAGAGAGAATGGCTTGGGCTTGGGCAGCTGTCAGAGTTTTCTGACGTTTGCCCTTACCCTAGGAAGGGCCAGTAGTGGTGGCCTTCTTCTTGGCAAGCATTGTGAGTGTGGTGTGAGTGAAAAGTGTGTGAAGAATGTGGTGTACGTAGACTCACGCAATTTTTAGTGATTCAGCAAGCAATGCGAAAATTTAATGAGTAATGGAGTGAAGTTACCAAAGTTGGAGCTCCTAGCTGAAATCGAAGGTGCCAATGCCACGAGGAGATTCTCCCTAGCTGCTCTTGAAGCTAACAACTGATCTCGAGTAGCCCGCATCGAAAGAAGTCTCAAAACAACCCCAAATGAGCCATTCTAGGGATTCCTGCATCGATCGTTTCGATCGAAAGGGAATGTGGAAGAGAGGGTTGATAGAGGAGGAAGGTTGGGTGGGGTGATTTGGAGAGGAGGATGGGAGATTAGAGTGATCAGAGCAGTTCGATTCGAGGGAAATATGAGAGGAAGATGAGCCGTTTCGAAAATTTTTGCATAAACTGTTCGTTTGGGGGTTTTAGGGCATTTATAGGGTAGTGACACGGTCGCGTCGATCTTGACCAAACGGCCGCGTCGAGATGGGAGCCAAAAATCGAAGTGTTTGTAGGCGATGCGATCGATTTGATGCGATCGCATCGATCGGCATATCAACCGCGTCGATCCTGGAGAAGTTTTTTTTGGCTCGAGAAAACAGAGATTTATGCGGCCGCGTCATGTAGATAAAATGGCCGTGTCGAATTGGGTAAATTTGAAGCTCAAAAATTTGGATTGACGCGACCGCGTCGTTTGAATTCAAACGGCTACGTTGATCCCGTAGAATGATGAGATTGAGCCAAGAATACAGAGAGTTACGCGGCTGTTTCATATTGGTTAAACAGCTACGTCGAATTGAAAAGTTTGGCCTTGGGAATTTTTGTAGGGACGTGGTAGTTTCAAGTTGGTTCAAACGGCCGTGTGGTTTGGCTGGGAAATTAGGATCGATGCGGTCGTTTCGATTGATATGAATCGGCCGCCTTGTTCCTGCAGAAGGGTGATTTTGAGCCAAAACGACAGAGAGTTATGCGGCCGCGTTGACTGGGTGACGCGGGCGTGTGGAATTGAAAATTTTAGCTAGAAGATTACCCCAATCGACGCAGTCGTTTGTGCTTTTATCACGCGATCGCGTCGATAACCATTTCAGCTTCTCTTCTTCTTCTTCTTCTTCTTCTTCTTTTCTCCATGCGGCCGCGTGGATTGGAACTATGCGGCCGTTTAGAGTGCTTTTTCCCAGCTTCTTCATTGTTCTTCCTGCATCAAAACACTTAGTGAATTTTGGGGTTTTGGGGGTTTATTCAAAGAGAAAAATTAAGCTATTCTAAACTAAAATCTAAGATAGAAATAGAAATATAAAATCGATATAAAACCCCTTGGGTTGCCTACCAAGAAGTGCTCTTTTTAAGTCGTGAGCTCGACTCCCTATTTTGATGTCGTCATGGTGGCCTTAGGGTAGAGAAGTCGAGGACAAAGAAGTCCAGGATGTCCTTGTCTCTTTGCTTCTTCTCCATGATCAGCATCAACTTGTTCTCATCTTGGTTCTTTATCTCCTTAGGGCTTGTTGAATGTCGTCGTGGCGACTCTTCCTTGGGCTTTTCCCTAGGAGCTCTATCATATTCTTCCTCTGTCGTATTCTCCTTGAGTTTCTCCTCCGTGCTCAAATTGTCGCCGGGGGCTCTTCATCGTTGTTCAAAAACATCCCCTCCAACATGGTCTCCTTGATCGTTTCTTCTAGGGGGTCGATTTGATTCATATGGTCGTCTTCCATAATTTTTTTAATGGATTTCTAGATGTCAAATTCGACCTTTTCTCGTCCCACGTTGAGGGAGAGTTTTCATCCCTTCACATCAATATGTACGCACGTCGTAGCCAAGAAGGGTCGACCAAGTATGATTGGGATGCGAGCATCCTCTTGCATATCCATTATGATGAAGTCGCATGGGACCAATATTTTCCCTAAGCGCACCTGCACATCTTCTATCATGCCCAGAGGGTACTTGTCCGCTGATGCGAACGCTGATAATATTTATACCGCATCGCACAGTGTTGTGTGTAGCACAACAGGCTCCTAAGATAGCTAGAATGGAATGGAAATGTGTAGTGCAGTGGTGTCCATATGAGGAGTAGAGGTGGTGGCAGTGTCCACATGAGGGGTGGAAGTGGAAGGGTCCATGGGAGTCTGAGATGTGTGGGATGGCTGAGTCTGGATACGGATGTGCAGAAGATGTGGTGCAACAGCAGGGTAATGGCCCAGACTGTAGTGATACTGGTAGACTTGGTCAAACTGTGATTGGAGGGTCACAACAGTTATAGTGAGGACACCAATCGATGTCCTGAACTCAGAAAGGGTGTCTCTGAACTCAATCAAAGTGGTGATAGTGGTGGATCTGAACTGCCAAAACTTCTCCTCCAAACAAGTCATACGTTCGAGATGTGAGAGAGGTGGAGGAGGAGTGATGCTGCTATCGTCGACGTGGTGCCGAGATATCCTATGGAACAGACAGAGGATGGGCCTAATGGTGAGGCCGACAGAAGTTGAAGTAGAAGGGATAGTGGGGTTCTGGATTTCCTGGGGCTGGGCCTGGGGCTGTGCAAGGTCAGGCTGGGTGCCTGAACTCACCGAGGTAGATCGGGATCGACAGGAAAGATCCACCGCATGGTGGTGCCAGGTCTAAAGAGTGTAGGATTGGGGAGCCTAGTGTCGGGGGTGGAAGTGAACCCCTTAAAGCCAAAAATATCTCTCTCGCTCAAAATATGTGATCATATGCATGTTTGTGAGCACTGAGAGATCGAGAGAAGTGGGGCCTGGGATGGGAGTCATATAGTCCGAGATCTTGAAGCTAACAGGAGGAAGCTGGGCGATGATCGTAAGGAACCCTCTGCAGCAGATACAAGAGCTAGGGCTGGCGAGGGTGTGGATGAATCTGTAGTGCAGCCAGGATCCAGCATGAAGGATGTAATGTGGAACAGTGGTGATGTCCTCACAGCGGACACGAGGCTGTGTGGCACACCACAAGAAAAAGAGCTCGTCTTGAGAGACCTGGCCAGTCTCGTATCGACAGAATAGGGTGTTCGCAATGATGTGATGTACGATACAGAGGCCAGGGTGGATGATGCTAAAGGCCTTTGCCCATGTCTTGGGGAAGGGTGTGAGTCCAGTAATCGTAAACCAAAAGGTGTCGGCTACGTACTCAGGAGGGTAGGGATAGTTGTGGTGGCGTGCCTCAGGCTCACGTGCTCTAGGCCACTTAAAGAGAGGGTTTATGGAATCTTTGGTCATGTCGTATTCCTTGTTGATAGTACGAAAAGAAAACCCATGTGGAAAAGCTTTAAAAGTGGAAAAGAATTCCAATGTGAGCCTGTTATATGTCCAAGCCTCGCATTCTAGTAACTCCTCCCATCCGATGTTCCAGAGGATGGTGCTGACAACAATTAAGAGACCTAATGCGGAAAGAGCGGTGACGCTCGGGAATTTTGTAGGCACTATCGGCCTGGAGCTAAGAGATAGGAATTTGGTTCGTTGACTCTCGTCAACAAAGTCAATTCCTAATGTGTCAATCTGAGGGGGGGGAGGAAAAGGTGCATTTCCCCGCTCAAGGGCAGCTTGGGCCTAGGCAATGTCAGCTTGAAAACTCTGGATTTTGCAGCGCTTGCCCTTGCCCTGGGTGGGGCCAGTAGTGGTGAACTTCTTTTTGCGCTCTCTAGGAGGCATTTTATGAATAAATGAGTGATGCAAAGTATGTGGAGTGAAGTGTGTGCAGACTCACGCAAATTTTGGGCGATTTTGGTGAAAAATGTAAAATTGAAATGAGCTATGGAAAGAAGTTACCAAACATTGAAGCTCCTTGCTGAAATCGATCTCCCCAATACCTAGAGAGAGGTCCCCCAACTGTTTCTGAGCAAGCAATTGCAGTTGCGTCGCTCGCGTCAATTTTGAGCTGCAAAACCCTCGTAAACGAGCCGCTAGGGCTTCCTTGCAATGATCGATTCAGTCGGAGGGGGGCAGATGTGGGGGTTAATGATGAGGAGTGGCATGGGAGAGATTTTGGGGATGATTTGAGAGGATTTGAGAGTGGTTGAAGGGAGCTCGAGTCGAGGAGAAATGAGAGAATTCGAACCGTTCGAAGAAATAGCACAGCCGTTTGGAGCGTTGGGGGTATATATAGGCAGACGACACTGCCACGTCGATTTTGACCAAATGGCCACGTCGTTCCTGCAAAGAGTGTGGAATTGACTCGAAAAAACCACGAGTTACGTGGCCGCGTCATGTGGTTTAAACGGCCGTGTCTAATTGATGGAAAATGAGGCTTAAAAATTTGGATTTAACGCGGTCGCGTCGTTTAAGTTTAAACGGCCGCGTAGTTTGTCTTAAAATGGAGATCGACATGGTTGTTTCGATTGATGTGAAACGGCTGCATAGATCCGGAAAGAAAATGGATTTTGAGCCAAAAAACAGAGAGTTACGTGGCCCGTTTCGAAATGGTTTAAACGGCCCCGTAGTTGGTCTTGGAAATGAGGATCGACGCGGTCGTTCCGAATGATTCGAAATGGGCCACGTGGATCCTGCAAAAGTTAGAAGTTGGGCTCAATTACCAGAAAGGTACGCGGCCGTGTCGATTTGGCGACGCGGCCATGTAGAGTTGGAAGTTTTAAGCAAAAAGAATTACCCCTTCGGCGTGGCGGTGTGTGTTTTCTCCTCGTGACCGCGTTGTTCACCAGTTCTGCCTTCTTCTCCTCTTCTTCCTTTGTCTTCCATGCAGCTGCATGGATTGGCACCACGTGACCATTCAGAATGGTTTTCCCAGCTTTCTTCTTCTTCCTACTACATCAAAGCACTTCGTGACATTCTTGGGTTTTGAGAGCTTATTCAAAATGAAAATCTAAGCTAACCTAGACTAAAACTAAGATCTAAATCAAAATATAAAAACGAAGTTAGAAACCCTTGGGTTGCCTCCCAAGAAGCACTTGTTTTGAGTGGTGAGCTCGACTCTCTATTTCTATGTCTTCATGGCATCTTAAGGGTGGAGAATTCCGGGATGTCCTCGTCTCCGCGCTTCTTCTCCATAATCAGCTTGAGCTTGCCCTCCTCAGCATTTCTTCGCTCCTTGGAGTCTTGTTGATGCGATCGTGCTGGCTTTTCCTTGAATTTTTCCCTAGAAGCTTCCTTGGAGTCCTCCTTCATCGTGTTTTCCTCAAATTTCTCCTCCTTCCTCAGCTCGCCATCCAGGGGCTCTTCATCATTGATTAGAAATATTCCCTCCAATGTGGTCTCCTTGATTGCATCTTCAAGAAGGTCGACATGGTTACGTGGTTGTCCTCCATGAAGTTCTTAATTGATTTCGTGAGGTCAAATTCGACCTTCTCTCATCCCACGTTGAGTGAGAGATTTCCTCCCTTCATGTCTACGAGAACTCTAGTTGTGGCCAAGAAGGGTCGGCCAAGAATGATCGGGATGCACGCATCCTCGGGCATGTCCATTATGACGAAGTCACACGGGACCAATATTTTTCATATTCGCACGGGCACATCCTCAATCACTCCAAGAGGGTACTTAACTGAACTATCTACCAACTGGAGCAACATGTTGATTGGTTGGAGTTCTCCCAACTTCAGCTTCTCACATATCCCGATGGGTATCAAACTGATGCTCGCTCCTAAGTCACAGAGTGCCATCTTAATCTCGAGATCTCCAATCATGCATGGAATGGAGAAACTCCCCGTGTCCTCTAGCTTCTCTACCACCTTCCTCTGAATGATGGCGTTGCACCCCGCAGAGAGTACAAATTCTTCGCCTACCGCCCTTCGTAATTATTTCCTTCAAACCCTTGGCGTAGGTGGGGATCTCTGATATTGCATCAGGGAAGAGAATATAGATATTCAGTTGCTTGAGGAGCTCAATAATTTTTCGTATTTCTCGTCTAACTTGGCTTTCGCCAATCTTGATGGGAAAGGTACTTTTGGCACATATGTCTTGGGAGGCTCTTCAGATGGCTTCTCTTGCTCCTTCTTAATTGGTTTCTCCCTTGATGGTTCAGATGATGGAGGTTCTACCTCATGCTCGGTTTCCTTCTCCAATCCAGACTCAAGGTCCACATGAGCTTCTTCTTCAACTCCAGCTTCCTTTTCAATAGTGGGCATGGCAGGGCCCTCAAATTGCTTCCCGCCTCT
>JAULAV010005130.1:0-26128 GCA_030789695.1 Scilla litardierei | reverse complement strand
GCGGTCTTTTCGATCTTGGGGTCAAATAATAATTCTTTGTCAAAGCCCCCAAGGCGAGTGTTCATGCACAACAAGAACTCAGAAAAATACCGTCAGTAGCAAAGTAACAAAGAATAAAAAGTATGGAAAGATAAGAGATGATAAGATTTGCTAACAAATTCGTCAATAGAAAAATAATCCAAGTAACATTGTTACCTTTCCCGGCATCGGTGCCAAAAATTGATGCTCCCGAAACTAACACTTAGAAGCCACCTAGCAATGGCACGAACACCAAGTGCTAGACGTATCCCAAATGCGAATTTCCGGCACTTTATGCAAGCTTACTGTGTCAAGTAATAGTATGAAAGATATCGATCCCACATGGAAGTCAGAGATGTTATTGTCTTGGGCTATTTCAAGTCTTAGAATTTAGGTAGCGATCAGTTTCGAGAGATTGTTTGTTTAGGATTGTGAACAATTAATAAAGACTAGGACTTTAGGACTCACCACCAGGATCGTCGGCTGTCGATTGGTTAACACTCTTCTGTTGCATTGGCATTATTAGGGATTGATGTGGAATTCATGGCTCTAAGCACCATGAATCTAACGTATCGCATTAACCCCGCTCTCGCGACAAGCGCACACGATATGTGCATTAAGAATTGACAATATTCATGTATTCATGCCACTCTCTTGGACAGAATGATCTCAGATCATGCTACTCTCGTGGGTTAGGGCTTCGATGTATTTTGGTGGCTCTCATTGACGCAATGACGGTAGCCGTCAATTAGTAATATAGTTCGTCGGTGGATCCCATCAAGACACGAGCCGGGTATGGTCACGAGTCCCAATTGAATTCACTAACTCCTTAATTAAGGCTATAGGATACTCCTTAAGCCAATCGATTCCATCGACCGTGGGCACAATCTCAGTACGAGTTCTCCTACAAACTTTGCAAGATCAACCAAAATACGTCCCTTTTACACCAACACAACCTAAAAATCCTAACTTTGCATCTAAATCCTAATATCCATGTGCTAATCCATTAGACCGAGATGGAACTACTCACGCATCATAGAAATAACAACAAAAGATTCAATAGATGCAATGGAATTCATCATAGCAATTGAAAACATCAAAATCAATATAGAGTTTAGAAAAGTGTTACCAACGCGTCGTGGAGAAATAACAATCCAAAGAGAATTAAGAAAATAAGATTTCTTGCGCGAAATAACAATAAAAATCCAAGCTTTGCTTCAAAAAATAGCGACGACACAAACTCTCCAAAAACCTAATTAAAACTAAACTAAAAGTTTCTCCAAAGTTGCTCTATGAAAATAGAGCTAAAAACGTACTTAAATACATAGGGTGGAAATCCCAAAATATCTCAGAAAATCTGGGCACTTGGGCCCACCAACTAGGATGGTCGCGTCGCGCTACTCGACCGAGTAGCGGAGCCTGCTCAGTCGAGTCGGCTTCAGGCTCCGCTTGCTGCTGCTCTGCGTCTGGCTGATACGGGCTACTCGGTCGAGCTACAGTAGATCAAGACTTCCTCCAATACGCTGCTCTGTTTCTTGACGACTCGGGTCGAGTAGGTGAGCTGCTTGGTCTAGTTGCTTTGCTGCTCAGTCGAGCTGGGGTGCCTGGGAGAAAAGCTCAAAATCTTCATCTGTTTGGTGCGACTTGGGTCGAGTCGGATGTCTGCTCGGTCGAGTAGGGCAAGGCCGTTTCCTGTGTGATTTCTGCGTGTCTGCTCGGCTAAGTAGCTGATGCTACTCGATCGATTCACCTGGGAAACTGAACTGAACTTTTCCATCTCTCGTTCTCTTCTCCCCCTTTCCTTCAATCTTCTTCCATTCCTCGGCGAACTCTCATGGAGCCTTGCCAATGACGTCTCGGACGTGCCGGATGTGTCCATGTCTCAAAATAGCTCCATTTCGCTCCAAAACTCCTGAAAATCCAAAAAGCTATACAAAAACTCGAATAAGGCGTAGAAGCACGGTAATATATGAAAATATAAAGTTTGGAGGCGAATATGACATAAAATGATGCGATAAAAACATGTAAAATATGGACGCATTAATCTCCTCAAAGGAACTGCTAGCGTACTCAGTTCTACCTCAACAACCACTTAGTCATTCCGAACAACTTTGCTCACACCTGAATTCGAAATATCTAATTCAACAACCTGAGGGCCTTCAACCCGAGTACCTGCACTATCAATATCTGGTGCACCCAACATGTCTTTGTACAAAACATGTTGATTAAATACGACATCTCGACTACAAATTATTTTTCGATTCTCATCATCCCAAAATCTATAACCAAATTCATTACCGCCATATCCAATAAACGTATACTTCACAGATTTAGCATCCAATTTACTTCTAGCAGTAGCATCAATATGAACATAAGAAACACAACCAATACTTTAAGGAATGATAGGTTTACCTCTTTACCACTCCAAGCCTCCTCTGGTATGCCATTATCCAAAGGAAATGATGGTCCTTTATTAATGAAGAAGGCGGCAATGTTAACCGCATTTGCCCAGAACATCTTTGGTAACCCACACTTCAATCGCATGCACCTAGCGATTTCGTTCAAGGTTCTGTCCATACGTTCTGTAACCCCATTCTGTTGAGGGGTTCCTCTAAGAGTCTTCTCCATGCGAATACCATTCACATCACAATACTCTTTGAACTCAGTAAGCTCATATTCTCCACCATAATCAGATCTCAAACACTTCACATTCAGACATGTATCATTTTCTACCAAGCTTTTCCATTTCTAAAAACATTAACAACATTAGATTTATGTTTCAAAAAATAAACCCATACCTTCCTCATGGAGTCATCAAAGAAGGTCATGTAATATGACGAGCCACCAAGAGATGTTACAGGTGCTGGTCTCCATAAAACACTATGTACCAGCTCCTGCTTCTGCTTCTTCAAGGTTCTGCCACCCTTCGAAAAGCTAACCATGTTCTATTTCCCAAATACACAACCCTCACATAAACCAATGTTGACTGTTTTGAGGCCCGCCAGTTTACCCTTCGAACACAACTGTTTCATCCCCTTCTCACTCATGTGGCCAAGTCTGCAATGCCACAAATCTGCATCACTGTTTGCACCTGAACGAGTAATACTATCATGGTTGATAGTGGTCATATACAACATACCCTCCTTCAACCCTCGAGCCACCACCATGGCCCGTTTGGTCATCCTCCAAGCACCAGAGCCAAAAGATAAATGATAACCTTCATCATCCAGCTGCCCTACAGAAATCACTTTCCTCTTCAAACCAAGAATATGTCTCACACCACACAGTTGTCCATTCAACGTTTTAATCCGAACATCTCCCATCCCTATGATCTTCAAAGGCTCATCATCAGCAAGATAAACCTGACCAAAAATACCAGAGAATAAATTCTCCATTATATCGCTATCAGGGCAAGCATGATACAATGCTCCAGATTCCAAAACCCACGACTCCAATGGACTGCACACACTCAAGATTAATGCATCATTAATCTCCTCTGATGTCACGTTTGCTGAGTTGTCATCCTTCTTTTCATTCCTCGGCGCCCTACACTGATTCGAGGAATGACCAAGCTTCTTACAATTCCAACACTAGAACTCTTGTCTTTCCTCGACGTACTCTTATTGACTTTGATCTGCCTCGATTCCAATTCTTCGATTCTGATCTGCCTTTATTTTGTGTACTCAAAACTGATCCCGAAGTGTTGCCCGATTCTTTCCTGCGAATCTCTTCACTTACAATCAGATCTCTTACTTCGTTAAACTTCGACTTCTTCACTGTTGAAGCACTAACAACAGTAACCGTTCCGCTCCAACTTTCTGGTAGAGAAGACAACAGAATTAAGGCTCTAACCTCATCATTAAAATCAATTTTGACTGAGCTCAATTGGGATGTTATCAGATTGAACTCATTAAGATGATCAGCAATTGCAATATTCTCCGCCATCTTTAGGTTAAAGAGACGTCACATCAGATGAACCTTGTTTGCTGTTGATGGCTTCTCGTACATGTCTGTTAAAACCTTCAGTATGCCTTTGGTGGTTTTCTCCTTCATTGTATGGAACACAACATTCCACGACACAGACAGACGCACCACACTCATCGCCTTCCTTTCCAACACATTCCAATATTCATCTTTCATCTCCGTCGGCGTATCCTTCAGAGTTTGCCATAAATCTTTACCATAAAGGTAATCTTCAATCTGCATCTTCCAAAACACATAATCTGATCCATCAAACTTTTTCATCGACGTTTTTCTCCACCCATCGTATCTACTCCCATTCAACCTGGTGCTCTGATACCAATTGTTACGAAATAATACGATGATGAAAGAACAAACAAGTGAAAAACGATAAAAGATACACAAGATTGTTTACCTAGTTCGTCAGAAGACTACATCTGGGGCGCCGCCAAGCCATGATTTTTTTTTTCATTATTTGCGATGATCATTACAATTTGCAGAAGTGGGCTATTTATAGTATTAGGGACGCAACCCTAATTCCAATTTTATGTAAACTACCAAAAATACCTAAAAATTGGATCGCTGATAATTGTGGAAGGGTGTACAGTATTTCAGGCTCCACAACCCAACAAAATTTTATAGGTTCATGTGAACCTCCAGAACGTGATGCTGAGAAGTTATCTAAAATTTATTTATCATTTAGCTAATTCATTCCTAGATCGATTAGTTTTTTTTCCAAATCTAGCAATATGTGGGAAGTAACCATCGGACAACAATGGCTGTGCCTGACCCTACTCAAGCATGCATATGTTGTCAGTGAACATTTTGTGTGAAGACTAGCAAACGACGTACCCGGGGCTAGGGTGAGCTGAGGGGGGACAACATGAGCGAATATATGAAAGCCTAGTCAAAGATTCCTTAAATAACTAAGTTCTCCAAATTCCACCAGTCAGAACATTAGATTTCACTAAACCGTCCCCAATAAATTGGTATTAGAACAAAAATCCAAATTAGATCCTTGGGTCTGATATAAAACATCCCATTTTTAGATATAGAAAACAAAATAATAATAAAATTCATTTTTTGTTTTTAAAAAATCAGAAAAAAGTAGATCCAACAGTCCATCCTCTTAAACCATATCTTTCCACCTTTCAATTAGATTAAAAAAACTCAAAACCTTAGTCATGACCTTTCCCATTCCAAAATCGTTCTCTGAAAATTTTCTGACTTTTCCTAAATTATTCGCAATTTCTATGAATTTTTGTTCCTAAAAATCCATGAAATTACCAAAGTGCAGTGTTCATTTAAACCAATCAAACCCTAACCCTAACCAAACACCCAATTTACTACCTCTGCTTTCACCGGCACTGCAGCTACTGCTGCCTATTTCTTATCTTCATCGATAGACTTCATCTTCAAAACCTTAGATCTCGTTGAGAACTGCCTTGAAGATCTTACCGTTATCATAGCTAACATTACTGCCCTTGTTGCCTTCTACCTCAACCACTGCCACCATTGTCGCCTCTGATCCCCGTTGTCACCATATGGTTGCCTACCATATTGATCATTGTCATTTCCATCATTGTCAATCGTCGCCTCCAATGATGACTACGCTCTTCATCATCGCTTGAAGCCTCGATGGATATCTATAAGTCTTGAGTAGCTATTTCAATATCCACCGTTCATGTAGAAGGCAAGATTGGGTTGAACTCGTCGCATGAGAGTTCGTAGGTGTTGATCCAGTCGAAAACATAAAGAGCGGCTTAGATATGAGCTAACACCATTCACCAACTTAATATCTATGCTGACCGAGGTGGCCTAGCCTGAGCTGAGATTGAGCCTACGCCTTAGCTCTAGCCCAAGCCCGAATTGAAGTTAAAGCCATAGCTCGAGCCTGAATCCAATCCCAAATTAAAGCCATAGCTTGAGTCAGAGCCTGTAGAGCCAGAAGTAAATGCATATTATTCAAAATCAGAGCTTGAGTTTGTGCCTTACCAAAGTCCAAGTATGAGCTTAAGCCCGAGCCATATCCCAAGCCCGAGCCTGAGCTTGAACCTAAGATTAAGTCAGAGTTTGAAATTAGGTAACATGTTGATTTTGGGCCAGTGTATTGGGCCAAAGTGTATTGAGTTTGTGATTTCAGATCCTTCACCTAATAGTCGGTCAGTTTAGCATTTATTTTTAGCTACTCTTCATTGCCTTTGAAATATTTACTTCAAGTTGGCAATTCGAGTTTGTTAATTTTACACATTTTCAAAACTCGAAGTTGAGCTTTCTCCAATGAAGAAGATTTGGCGTAGGTCAAAGATGTGTCAAGTGCTTTGAAGCCAAAAAGATCATCAAGTTCATGGAAGGTCTGATCAAAAGAAGGTCATTTTTAATTATTTTGGGCCATTCAGTTTAGTTTAAATAAATGAATGTGTTATGCACGTGGACTAAATAAGTTGTATAGCTTTCTTTTATTATTCCTTTTATTTTCTTTATTTTATGTCACTACATGTTGTGCACTTAGATATGCCAATAAATAAGCTTGTACTCAAACTTGTTTAACTTGTCGATGAATGAGAATGATTGATTTTTGAGAAAAGCCGTTGATGATTCGTGAGGAATCCCACATAGAAATCTCCTTACATATGATGTGCTCATGTGTGGGGTCTGAGGTTCCTAGGTTTGAAATCTAAAGGTTATTTGTAAGTTTATTTATCCTTCAGCTCTTCAATCC
The DNA here is from genome assembly GCA_030789695.1 of Scilla litardierei. Taxonomy (NCBI): domain Eukaryota; kingdom Viridiplantae; phylum Streptophyta; class Magnoliopsida; order Asparagales; family Asparagaceae; genus Scilla; species Scilla litardierei. The sequence goes on along the minus strand of JAULAV010005130.1, from coordinate 19,428 downwards.
CTAAATCCATTAGTTTTCCTTGAATCCATCAAATCCCTATTTTCTTTCTCAAATAGTAACCATCTTAGAACCCTAGATCCTACCTTTCGATGCCGGTCCACCATCACATGCTAGATGAATCGATAAAGAACTGCAATTTGTATAATGACATGGCGACTACTTGTGCTTAGCCTTGTAATTGGTTTATTTCGACTTGGTAAGTTAATGATAATATGTTGCATGAACATAGTAAAAACTGAACCTTGAATGTGCAAAACCTGGAATGAACATCTGTATACACCGGGAACTATAACCGGAGATTTCAATGGTGTGTAGGCGGCAAACCCGGGCTTCACAATATACAGGGCATGGGGCCAGGTTTTGTCCCAAAAAACTTGGATATGCCATATATCGATGAGGTCATAACTACCACCACAGAAGAAGCGATGGTCCATGCAAGAAGGCTTGCAAGAGAGGAAGGTCTTCTGGTAGGCATATCATCCGGAGCAAATTTAGCGGCATGCCTAAAGGTTATTTCTTTCTTTGAAGTAAATTATGTTAATATTATTAGTTTGCGGATTGCTTTGTGAAGCATTGAGCTTGTCATATGTATGCCCATGCCTTCTCCTAACTAGCTACACAATTCACAGGTTGCAAGAAGAGCGGAAAGCAAAGGAAAGATGATTGTAACCATGTTGCCGAGCGGTGGGGAAAGGTATCTCAGCACTGAATTGTTCGATGACGTGAGAGATGAATGCACCAGTATGAGCTTCTGAAAGACATTCCTCTCAAGGCCGACAACTGGAAATCAAAGCAAGCATGGCGGTATCTATATTGCCAATTTGTAGGCAAAGACGTCTGAGTGCTGAATCGTTTGATGAGTTGATGGAAGAATGCATCTATATGGGTTTCTGATCGACATTACTCTTAAGGGCATGATTGATAATGACCAAAAACTTGAAGGATTCGACGAGGAAAGCCCTCATCAGGCCTCTAGCAATATGTTGTTGCAAGTTACTTTCACAGAGAAAATGCTTGCTTTTGTTTGTAAGTGAGGTGGACCGGAGACCTGTACAACAATGCTTAGGCCGTCCAAGGAATTGAAACAAGGGGGCATTGTGGGCTACTCTTTGCTCAACCAAATGGATTATGTACAACTTAGAGTTATGGCATGGCCTTAACATTAACTTTAATAAAAGTTACTTGCATCGGAACTATATGAATAATTGTATAGTATTTTCGGTGATCGTTAGGATACTTTACTATCAATCAATTACTTAGCATTGTACTGTGTCCCTTGGGTTCTTGTGTTGTCTCTTGGTGTAGTGTGAAAGTGTCACTTGGGCTCTTGTGTCCAATCATTTTGTGGTATGTATTTATGTGATCACTCTTGTAACCAAATCAATCGAGCTAATACAAATCATATTTCATCTTCATCTAAAGAATGTATAGAAAATAAATTACTGAGGTTCAAAAAGTAAATCTCCATGGCTTTCCAGTCCAGGCACATCATTAGGGACATGTTTGCTGATTTTAACCAGGAGGCTTGGGTGTAGTTGATGTCAAAAATATGAACAAAGAGTGTTGATGGCAATATGCAGGCCTTCGATGCAGTGGAAGGGGCTCAACGGACGACACAAGTGATGCTCCCAGTCTGAGTTTGCGAACCACTTCTAATTTCAATGCTAGTATGTGATGGACATTTAGGGTTATGGTTGGGGTTAGGGCGATCTTATTATTTGGGATATGTTAGTCCCCACTATCTAGTACTGTAGGCTATCTTAAGAGAACGTATCCATATAGTTTCCGTGACTGTCCCCATGATTATTAGTAACTTGAAACGGGACTCACGTATCAGGGCAAAGCACCTGGCCACCCTCCCTTTTCAGCCACAAGGGTGTTGGCTACACATGGGCGAGAGACCAGTAGCCCCATTGATGTGGAGATGTACCTCAACAAATAACAAATTTTTTCTTTTTTGGTGACCCGGACTCCTGTACTGTCTCACTAGTGGGGCCATGTACTAAATCGGGGGTATGCAAGGCTGATCCACACCCGCATACCATGTTAGTCAAAGGAATTAAGCGAGGCAGCCATCATTCCTCGATCCCTCTCCTTTCCGGGGGAGTGGAACTACTTATAACAATTTCCTTACCATGTATAACATGAATATAATCCAAATAATTTGAACTAATGCGGCAGTTGCTTAATTTAAGGTCTTATTTATATTTACTTTAATTAGGGTTTTATGTTAGAGCCCAGGTTGCTGAAGCTAAGCTGGAAGACGAAGCAGACGGAGCGGGCGAAGACGAAGCAGAGGAAGCGGGAAGAGGTGCCGAGTCATTTAAATCTCTACAGTCGGATGGAGTTCAGCATCAGATCAAGCCGTTCAAGGAAGATTTAATCTGGAGTGTTCATTCGGATGATTAGATTCAAACGGCGCCGTCGATCTCATTTAAAGGAAGCGGGCCCACCAGTGGGAGTCGTTGGAGTCCTAACAAATTGACGGTCTACTGTTGCTTTGCCTCTGCCGTTCGACGAAATGCCTAGGGCGAGTTCATTGCCAGCTGTTCCTCCGCCACTGCCATTTGTTCTTCCGCCGACTATTGAAGCCGTTATAACCACCGACCGTTGAAGCGGTTATAACCGTCTTATTGCAGACGTTGAAGCAGCTAGAGTTAGTTAGGATTGGTTGGTTGTAAGGTGTATAAATACATGAAGATGTAATCAGCAAGCTATCGATGATTCATTTGAGAATTCTCTCTCTTTTTACATTTTTTTCTGTTATTTTTCCTTCTATTAATAAAATTTCTTCTTCTTCATTTCGCCATCGCTGGCAAAATCTCGATTTGAATCTTGTTGAAGATTTGGCCTTCAATAATGTGGTATCATAGCTCAGCTACAAAACCATGGGAAAGAGAAGACCAGAAGTGGAAGTGAGCCCTAAGGCTGTTGAGGGAGACAATGGTCAGAGTTCTAACCTTGACTCTCAAGATCAAAGCGAGCGCTTAGATGATTCGATTGAATGGAGAATTCAACATGAAGATCGATTTAGAGTGCTGGATGTGAAGGTGGAATCTCAAAATCAACTACTAGAAGCGAAATTGGGATCTTAAATTCAGCTCCTAGCTTCACAGATCCAGATGGTGTTGAGCTATCAAAACAAGGAAGACGAGCGTTTCCTCAATCAATAAACTCGATCCAGCTGATGTTGAGTAATCAAAACAGAATGGAGGCACGTACAAGCAATCAAGAAGCGAGATACCGAAATCAGAGAGATGAAAGAAGTGGCGGTCCTAATTTCATTGGCGATAAGAGTTTGGAGAGGAGAGGCGCACATGGTGAAGCCTTACCCTACCTGCAACATAGAGTACTCAAGACCGAATTCCCTATTTTCAAGGGGGATGAGGATGTCCTGCCTTGGCTAAGCCAGGTACAACAAATTTTTGCTTATTACTCTACTCCTTATGCCAATTGGGTTAGTAATTGTTCAATCTACCTGAGGGGGAATTCTTTACAATGGTTTTAATGGGGTAAAATCAATGTGGAGAACTTCCTTACTTGGGAGAAATTTAAGGAAGAGTTAGTTGTTCGGTTTGGCCCTACCGAGTTGGAAAAGCCATTCTTATGTTTTTCTAATATCAAACAAATTGGCACTGTGAAGGATTACTTGGGTGAATATGAGCAGATAGTAGGGTTGTTGAGGAAGTTGCCGGAGGAATATGTGATGGATAAGTTCATTAATGGTCTAAAGGATGATATACGGCTTGAAGGATTGGCTGCAAATCCTGGAAACTATAGGAGGGCAATACAATTAGCTAGGACTTTTGAAGAGAAAATTGCCTCAGCGAGGAAGAATAGATCCAACTTGGTGTCAAATTCCTTCCCTTGATCTCACTAACCTAGCCACCATGATCGGCCAAAGAGGGGGTTACTCAGGTCCCTAAGGGCTGGCTACTGACTCAAGAAGAAATACAAGCTAGACGAAAGAATAATTTGTGTTTTACTTGTAATAAGAAGTGGGAGAGAGGCCATATGTGTATGAAGCAGCTGTATATTTTGGATACTGAAGAGGAACCTGACAGTGTTGATGATGAATTTGGAGATGCGGTAGAAGAAGTAACCCAAGAACTACAAGAACTTGTTGTAGACGAATCCACTTCCATTTCTATCCATGATTTGACAGGGATTCCAGCTGCCCAAACCCTTAGGCTCAAGGGAAACATTAAGGAACACACAATCAATATCCTAGTGGATACATGATCTACACTTAATTTCATTCACTCCAGATTAGTGAAATCCTTTGGACTGGAGATAGAGCAATCTGAATCTTTTGATGTAGCGGTAGATAGTGGAGAAAAACTCCAAGGGCCAGGAATTTGTAATGGGGTTCAGATGCATTGTCAAGGAGTATTAATTTCAAACAAATTACTGATAGTACCACTAGGGGGCATCAAGTAGTTTTGGGCACACAATGGTTGATACAATTAGATGATATCATATTCAATTTTAAAAGATTGCACATGAAATTTAACTCGAAAGGCCAAGAATGTGTATGGCAGGAAATAGTTCCTGCAAATCCTCTACTAGTAGAAGGAAAAAACGATACATCTTTCAGGCAGAAGGAGAAGGATATTGGATACAGCTTAACACATTGGAGCTAGAAGAACCCCAGACCCTTAACAGCTAATAGAAACTGAAGTAGAGGATCTACCTATTGATTTGAAAATTATCCTTGCTCAATTTCCTGAAGTGTATAAGGAGCCAAAGGTGTTACCACCAGGAGGGCTTGTGGCCAAAAGATTCCAATTGTATTGGGAGCCAAACCTGTTTGTATCAGGCCCTACAAGCATGCCTACTTCCTTAAGGCAGAAATAGAAAAGCAAGTAGCAAACATGCAAAAGACAGGTATCATTAGACTTAGTTTTAGTCCATACGCATCTCCAGTGGTGATGGTTAGAAAAGCTGACTCTAGTTGGCGCATGTGTGTGGACTACCGTTCACTCAGCCAGCAAACTGTAAAGGATAAATTCCCAATACCAATTATAGATGATATACTGGATGAATTTTATGGGGCTTAGTATTTTTCTAAGCTGGATTTAAGATCCAGATATCATCAGATACGCATGTTTGATGATGACATATACAAGACTACATTCCGTACCCATGATGGACATTATGAATTTCTTGTGATGCCATTTGGTTTAACAGATGCACCTTCCACATTCCAGTCCATAATGAACTCCATTTTCAGGAAACATCTTAGAAAATTTGTCCTTGTCTTCTTTGATGATATTTTGATATGTAGCAAAGATTGGCCAACCCACCTTGAGCCTATGCACAAGGTATTGCAGATATTGAAGGAGCATCAATTGGTTGTCAAGCTATCTAAGTGTTCATTTGGGCAGAAATCAGTAGAATATTTGGGTCATGTGATCTTAGATCAATGGGTGGCTGTGGAAGCTAAAAAATAGAAGCAATTAAGAGTTGGCCAATACCCAACAATGCAAAGGAAGTAAGGGGATTCTTGGGGCTTGCTGGGTAATATAGAAAATTTATCAAGGGATTTGGAGGAATGACAGCTCCCCTCACTGATCGCATCGGGATGTACTCCCAAAACAATGTAGTTTTACCGCAAGCGCACTGTTTAGTGGCAAGCGAGTATCGTATCTACAAGGAGGTGGTGTTGGCTCCAATCTATCTTAGGTTGGCTCGACTACTAAGGTTTATTGGTGGAGATGGTTATGGTATAATGTACTGGAAACGGTGATGGATGTCGGTGTCGATGGTAAAGAAGTTGGTTGTGTATTCAATCAAATAAAAATGTATAGGGCTCAGGAATCCCCACTATGGATTTTCAAGTAATCAATGTGAGTTATAAATTACCATGCAATTAAACTTGGTTTTAAGGTGAACTTGTTGCAACTCTTCGGAGAACCAACGCACGCTGTCGCGCTTTTATAGGTCTATTGCAAACTAAATTAGAGCCTCGCTGTCGTGCAAGCCTAACCTAAACCACTAGCATTAAGATCGACAATTATGTCCAATCCCAACTCAAGCTCGCTGTTGCATAACTTGAGTTTAGATCTAGATCGTGATAGTTCGTACTTGTTCACTGTCGTGCAACGAATATGAGTATAGGAGAACAATAAAAATGCTTGGTTTGGTCGCTGTCGCGCACCAAATCTAGGGAATTTCGATTGTAAACGTAAGCAAATATCTAGGGCTTTCCTTAGATCAAGATCCTCTGTCGAGCACTTAAGATCCAAAAGAAATCACTATCTATCCGTAGTAAAACAATCAAGATCTAACCTTTCTAACAAGCCTAATGTCATAGCAATTCATAGATCTCACAAGTCAAACATTAGATCCATAGGGTTCATCCCTTTCCCTAGAACAAAGATCAACCAAGCATAGCAATAATGATATAGAAATCAATAAAAGATAATGCTTGCATGTAAAAATATATCAAATCAAAGATTCAAATAACAATAACAAAGATACTTAGCTTTCGTGAAGAATTCCAATCTAAATACAAGCTTTTAGATCCAAGAGGGGGTCTAGGGCATGGCATAACCTCTTAAAAAATCTCCAAGAAAATAATAGGAACTCCCCCCTCAATGACGGCTACAAAGTTGTATTTATATGTGCCCCAAATCCCTAAGAAAAAGTGAACCAAAATACCCAAAACCCTAGTTGTAATAGATTTTCAGATTTCTGGCCGCCAGCGCACTCGGCCGAGTGAAAATGTCACTCGGTCGAGTGGGATATCCTGCAGAAACTGCAAAAATCAACATTCTGTTTTTTTCTGGTCACTTGGCCGAGTGGGATCTCACTCGGTCGAGTGACACTGATACACATATTCCATCACCGCTACCCAATCTTGCAGAAATTCTAGAAAATTCATCCGACCTCCGTTTGGTGCGTTCTTGACAGCGTTGGAACTGTGATGAAGTCTACTATGACTGAAAAATATCTCCAGGTTGAGATGGCCCCTGGAATGATAGCAGAAATCAAAACAAGGTGGAGGTAGTGCGTAAATCTTTGACATTTCATGTGTTCTAGCTTTGTTTCTTCTTCTTTGCTCCAACTTCCATAGATATTTCTTCCTTGTCTTTTGGTGCTCCGAACTCATATCCAAAGGTATTCTTGCTGCTCTTGCATCATCAATCATGACTTCATCTCTAGATTGCACCATATTGCTTCAATTCGCTTCAAATTCCCTGAAATCAACATAAACGCTCCGAAAGTGAAATAGTTCCAAATATTCATCAAAAAGCGTATAAAATTGGGATTTGTAAGATGAAACATGATATGAATATATGAAAATAAATGTGTAAAATACATGCATATCAAAATCCCCCAAGCTTACCTCTTACTCGTCCTCGAGGAAGAAAAATAAGAAGTTCACCGGGAGACAAAAATAATAAAATAAAAGAAACCAAAGAAGAGAATTGACAAGATCATTTTATCATCTCATGTAGCACACACAACATCAACTGAGCAATAAATAAGCATACACATCCACACATAGCATTCTAGTCTAGCATTATGCATATATCATGGATTTTCAATAAAGTATTGAGAACTCAACATCAACATGAAATTGGAGACAGAATCCCATCATAGCCTACCATACAATATAATCAATCCATAGAATTTAAATTCAAACTACACAATGGATTCTCTATCCAGCGTAAATGTATCATGATCAAATACCAAGCATGCAAGATATAAATTTGTTGTTCATGAAATGAGATAATGAATTCGATTGAAGTTAAGAGATCACCACACTAGACTTTTTCATGAATCCTAGAAAAACTTCAACTCTGCCCATGTCTTTATTCTAAATAGAAATGGAGATAAGGATATGGAACTTTTTTGTTTTTATACTTTTGGCTATTTTTTTGGCTTTTTGTCTTGCAAACTTGCGTAAATGCAATGGAGTGCAAGGAGCGGTCTATGCATCCTAGATCAGACGATCTTAGGGCATCAGATTACAAGGAACCCCAAGGACCTTTTATTTACGAATTTTGTTTGATTTCTATAATTTTTTGGGGTTTTTGCAAACTCACATAAACGCGATGGAATGCAAAGATGGTTTTTGACCACTTATTTGGCTATATATAAAAGAAAAGGAAAAATCATAGAATCTAGACATGGGCTCGGCATCAGAGTTTCTACTCATCCATACTAAAGCTTCATGAGTTATCCTATTTCTCTTGAATCACACTCATTCATGAAACATACTTAGTTATCATACAAATCATGCAAATAATTCAGTCATTTTCATAATTAATTCATGCAATCTTTTTGACTTTTTTGAGAATATATATTGTGGAAGAATGAACTCAGCAATGGAAAAGCATATTGAAAAGGTAATCTACTCAAGGAAATACCTCTATATCAATCAACTAAGAGTTCAAGATAAAATCCATCATATAAATATAAAATTGAAGCATATAGGACTTAAGAAAAAATGCTACGTGAGTGTGTAAAGAAAATCTTAGCAGATTGTGCATAGCTACAAAGTGCAATCATGTGAAAATCATTTCTAGTCTAAAAAGAGAAAAGAAAAAGAAAAGAAAAACAGGCACACACTATGATACATGAACACGCACACAAAAGGAAAATAAGATGAAAAATTGAACAATATGATGCAAAAAATTCGAAAAATCCTAAAAATAAAGTAAAAATGCAACTAATGTAACTAAATGGCATGGAAATGCACTCCCCAAGCTTAATCTACACATTGTCCTCAATGTGATCATAAACGATAATTGTGAGCAACAACGATAAATATGAGGGGGGTGAATGGAAAAAGATGACATAAATGACTTGAAATCCTAATGCAACTACATGCACATGCAATGATGCATGAGAGCGCCTTCCCCCAAGCTAAACCAAACAATCCCGTTCATTGACTCGATCAATAAAATCACGACTTTGCCAAGCGTGATTAAGTCAAATGGATAAGAAAGTAAGTTTATCATGAAAAAAGTGCTCGATGGGCAGTGAGCAAAAGGGTGAGACATCAATATAATGTGAAGAAGATGACAATCAATAGCATATAATGGGTTTAGTGTCGAAGATTATTGTTGCCGACATTGTGGTGAAGTTATTCTAACTAACTAAGGAATCATTAAACCTATACGGTCCTCTTGCTGTCGAGAGGATTCGAGATTATTGAAATCATAAAATTTTACACTATCGCTACACTACTAGATTGGTATCACCTGATTCAAACGGTGGATCTAGAATCTTCAGCTGTGCAGGTAACTGTTCCAACTGCACTTTCCGTGGCTCCGCCAGATGCGTACCTCCATGAACACCAACAAACTCCAGCAATGCATCCTCCAGCATTCCTACAAGGACTCCACCTGTACCTTACAGAGAATAGGATGCATCAGTTCGCTGTAAAATTTTTACCATCATAATAAAAGTATTCCAAAGAGGATCGTCTATAGAAATATATGAAATAAATAGTGGTGGACGATACTTCCCTGGAAATAATTCAATATCCTCTTATTCTGTGATAGCTATCTCCATGGTGTCCTCTCTCAGCTGCTCAGGTAACTCTGGATCATAGGTGTGGACCTCCTTGACAGGTTCGTTTAGATATGACATGTCCAAGCATATCTCCGATCCATAATCGTATGTGTGTTGCAAAAGGTACGACCTGTCAAAAACATCTGAATCAAAATAAATATCAAATGGAATACATGATTCAGAAATGGAGTGGGTAAAAATATCTCCCCGAGTGGGAGCAGTAAGCTCTGGTGAATGCTCCTCAGCTGGATGCTCTGCCTCAGTGGAAGGTAGAGGTGGCTGCATAAGCTCAACTGCAGGTGGGAAAGACTCTAGATCTATCTAAATGAAGATATCCTCGTCCCAAAGTGTTGTCCCCTCAATGGTAGGCTCTGGCTCCACATGTGAGGCCTCCTCATCAATGTGCTCTGGCTCGACAGGGTGCTGTCGGTGCTCCTTCTCTGGCAGCGCATATGACTCAATTTCTACTTCCTCTACTGCCTCTTCGTCCTCAACCTGTCATGCGAGAATCCCGTCTAGGGATGTATAAAAATCTGTGGTCCAAATTGTATAACTTATAACACCTGATCGACAAAGATAAATATCTGGAGAAAAATATCAGTGGCACAAAAGAATATAGAAATGATAATAATGGCAGCAGGGGTGAAAATTTCTTTTTGTTAATTTTATTTTTTTATTTCGTAGTCTAATCAACCTAATTGTGACAAATTGGCACCCAACGGGAACCACCTCCCCGGCAACAGCGCAAAAAACTTGATCGGTCGGGATGTACTGTCAAAACAATGTAGTTTTACCGCAAGCGCACGGTCTAGGGCGAGCAGGTATCGTATCCACAATGAGGTAGTGTTGGCTCCAATCTATCTTAGATTGGCTTGACTACTAAGGTTTATTGGTGGAGATGGTTATGGTATGATGTAATGGAAACGATGATGGATGTCAGTGTCGATGATAAAGAAGTCGGTTGTGTATTCAATCAAATAAAAATGTCTAGGGCCCAGGAATCCACACGATGGATTTTCAAGTAATCAATATGAGTTAAGAATTACATGCAATTAAACTTGGTTTTAAGGTGAACTTATGGCAACTCTATGGAGAACCGACGCACGTTGTTGTGACTTTGTAGGCCTATAGCAATATAAATTAGAGCCTCGCTGTTGCGCAAGCCTAACCCAAACCACTAGTATTAAGATCGACACGCGACGAAGCACAGCTTGTAGCACAAGGGTTTCCCCAAAGACCGAGTATTGACTATGAAGAAACATACTTCCCGGTCATGGATGCGATCACTTTCTGATTCCTGATAAGCTTAACAGCAAAGGTCGGTTTAGATATGCAGCTAATGGATGTGTGACTGCATATCTATACGGTAATCTCGACAAGGAGATATACATAAAACTTCCTGATGGCTTTTTAATTCCTGCTAAATTAAAAGATAGACCTCGAGACGTCTACTCTGTTAAGCTCCAAAGATCATTGTATGGTCTTAAACAATCGGGACGGATGCAGTATAACAGACTAAGTGAATTCCTTGTACAACAAGGATTCAACAATAATGAAGTTTGCCCTTGCATCTGTATAAGAAGCAAAGGAAAAAGGATTCGTCATAATAGCAGTCTACGTAGACGATCTGAATCTCATTGGATCTCTTGAAGAGATCACCGAGATATCTGTAAGCCTGACAAACTTGTAACAAACTCCACAAATTCCTAACAGAATTAGTTAGATTTGGCAGGCTTTATTCATTCACGGAGGCTAGCAGCGAGAACCCAAGGTAGGAGACGAAGCACTTCATGCCGTTAAGACTTCACTTTGCAGATCCAACCGCTAGAAGTTGAACGGCTAGGATTATTTCACTTAAAGCTTGGATGAATCAGATCATTTCCCATGGACGGTGGATGCCCTCTCCACAAGGCAATCCAACGGTTCTTCCTCCTTCTTCCCAGCTCCAACGGCTAGTTCCTTCAAACAACAACCAGATAGCTCCCTACTGCCGACAACCATCACTGGGGTATTCCCTGAGTCACTTACAGGTTTTGTCTAATATTTCTTTTAGGCCTACATGCGCAGCTGTGTGCTGAAATTCTGGGCTGTCTGATTACCACCCGATCGGGTGGGCTATCCACCCGACCGGGTGAGCCCATTTTCAGTAGTTCAGTGTCTCTATTTGTTTCCACCCGATCGAGTGAACTTCCACCCGATCGGGTGGAACTTTTTCAGCAGTTTTAGTGGGTATTTATACCCGAACTGTTAGGGGTTTTGAGAGGGATTGGCAGCCGTCATTTTTAGGGAGGACTTTTTGGGGGACTTTTTGTATACTTTTTAGAGGAGAGTTTTTAGAGAGTCTTTAGAGTTTTTTTGGAGACGATCTTTTGGGGAGTTAGGCTATGCCCTAGGCCCCTCTCGTGTATCAAGATAAGTATTTTACTTTTCTTTAATTCTATTTCAGTTCTTTTTATTGATTGATTATTTAATATCTCCTTGATGCATGCAATGAAGTTTTTCTATTGTTCTTATATCTATTGTTATCATGCATGAGTACTTCCATCTAGGGCTAAGGGATTAGCCATATGACTTTAGGATTTAGATGCAAAGATAAGATTTTTATGGTGCGTTGGTATAAAAGGGGTTGTATTTTGGTTGATCTAGCAAAATCCCTAGGAGAACTCGTACTGAGATCGTGCCCATGGTCGGTGAAATCGATTAGCTTAAGGATTATCCTACAGATTTAATTAGGGAGTTAGTAGATTCAACCAAGGCTCATGACCATGCCCGGCTCGCGCCTTGATGGGATCCACCGACGAACTATACCACTAATTGACGGCTACCGCCATTGCGTTAATAAGAGCCACCAAAATTGTAACGACTGGTTTTTCATGTTTTTGGATTATCTATATTATATATATGTTTTGGTGGATTTTCTCCTCGTGTGTGATTTTCCGTCTCCGTAGCTTTCGTTTTCGTTCGTTTCGTTGTGATTTTCTAGCTTCTTCCTTAGATCGTTGAGTTTGGAGTAAGTCATTCGTAACGGGCTTCATATCGCTCATATCTTAGAGATAGGTTGATCTTAGAAGCCGTAGGAATCTTCCTGGAGCTTCGCGCTTCGATTCGAGACTTTTCGTGCACTTTAGTTGGTTCAAGAAGGGGGACCAACCGACTAGATTCCAATCTAGTCGGTCAGGAACTCTTCTGGAACCGACTAGTTCATTAAATCAATTATTCAGGAGTTACTGTTTATCGTTAGTTAGTCTAAGAACATTTTTCGACCGACTAGGTTGCAAACTAGTCGGTCAGCCATTGTTCTTTAACCGACTAGTTCATTGACCATTTTGACGACCGAGTTACTGTTTGCTCTTAGTCGGTCATAGTTGGTCAACCGACCGACTAGTTCTCGAACTAGTCGATCAACAACTCTTCTTTGACCGACTAATCGACCCCGAAACCCTAGGTTCGGCCCAGCGGCCGCAACTTTTTCTATTTAAACCCCCGATCGTTTCTTCTTCTTTCTTTCACTTCTCTTGGCCATTCTCTTTCCCTTTTGACCTCTGATCTTCCCCAACCTTCCTCTAGCTCTTTCCTTCATCCCCGGAGCCCCACACACCCTCATTAGTGTCGGCCACCTCCCTTAGGCCGCCGGCCAACCCCAAAACCCCCCAAATCCCAATTTCTCCAGATTTTCTCGCCATTTCCAGATCTGAGCCATAGTTCTTCGGATCGTTCTTCCGTTGCCGTGCTTGCTCGGCATCGTTCTTCCGCTACGATACGGTTCGTGAATCGATCCTTTAATATTCTCATAACCCACATTGTGATTTTGTTAAACCCTAATAAAACTGGATTGGATGTTGTTCTGATATTGTTTTGCCATGGCAACGATTCCATCTCCGTAGTTTAACATTTTTGTGACGTGCCTCGTTGATCGTCATCCTTGGTGCCAGGCAAGTGAAACTTGCCACTTAGGGTTTTAGGCCATGCCTTAGGCCATTTGCTTGTTGTAGGCGTAAAAGGGACTAGGCGATGAAATGATACTCGCCTAGGTGCATATTTCAGGATCTAGCTTGACAACGAAGCTAGTTCCGACTACTTTTAATTATTTGCACTTGTCATCCATGCATCTTATCTGCCATGTTTAAATTCAATTAACGGTACTCGAATTATCTGTACATGCCATGCTATCCATGTTGAATGTTGCATTCGTAGCACACGCTACATTACTTGTACTACTTGATTCGGCTAGGCACCTGCTTTTAGCGGGCAAAACCCTATGCCAAATACACTTCCTGGCTCGTGATCCAGAAGCGAGCATTACGTGCTCGGGGGTAATGCCCTGGCTCGATACACGTGGAGGGGTAGGAATAAGCGATCACCTGAGTGTACGAGTTGGCCCGATCCGCCACTCTAGCCAGAAGACGTAATCTCTGTGCACAACGTGTTTACTTGACGTGATTTACTTGACTTGTACTTGTCCGTGTTTATACTTGTAAAACTTGTCATCCATGCCATACTTGCTACTTGCTACTTGTTACTTGCACTTTACCTTACTTGTTACTTCCATCCTATACTTGACATGCTATGCATCATACTATACCTGCTAGGTTGTTAGTTTACCTTCCTTTCAGTTTCCTTGCCCAAGTCTTTTAGACTTGCTGACATGTGCCCTCTACTCTTTTGGGTGACACATGTTAGATCCTGAGCCTGAGGTTGCTGCTGAGGACGTGGTGGTCGCTGACGCTGAGTCAGAGCCCGCGTTCACCGAGGAGTTTGAGGACACGGGAGATCAGTCGTAGAGACTGTTTGTGTTGTTTGTTTAGACTGATTTAGTTGTCGGTGCGTAGCACCAATACTTTGTTCGTGTTGGCTTTTGGTTGGCCATGTTTGGGCCTAGACTCTTCCTTTTAGCCTGGTGGCTTTTCTGTGATGTTGAATATTGTTGTGGACAAATTCTGAGATTGGTTAACTTTTATCAGTCTCCTTGCCATATTATTATTATCTTTGTTCCGTTTGCATTTACAGGAACCCGTACATTTTCAGATTTGACGCTTATCAGGCATGTAGCTTCACAGCTCCACGTCTGTGCGGACCTTCTCACGTCTCGCCTCCATTTTAGGGAAGCGGGGCATGACAAAAATACCTTGAAGCTCTAACCCACGAGAGTGGTATGAGTTGAGAGCATTCGAACCACGAGAGTGGTAAGATTATTGTAGATCCTTAATGCACGTATCGTATGCATCAATCGCGCAAGCGGGGTGAATACGGTATGTTAGATTCATGATGCCTAGATGGATGAATTCACTTCCTTGATGCTACAACCCCAATGAAACCAATGCAACGTAAGAGTCCTAGCCTAACGTCTACATCCGACGGTCCTAGTTGCGAGTCCTAAGGCCTTAGTCTTTTTATATTTTATTCTTTTATATTGTGTGGAATCCCTCGTTTACGATATCGAGTGATTTTCCATATCCACCAATAAACTCGCAAGTTTAACTCAACCTAGGAGTAGATAGGTAGTATAGTACCGCTTCCCCGTGTTCGATACCCGCTTGCCACTATACCGTGCGCTTGCGGTAAACGACATCGTTTCGAAGTTGATTCTGGCTCGATCAAGTTTATGGCACCGTTGTAGGGGATTTATCTCCGTGTAATTCATGCCAGAACTAGGTCGATCTAGGGTTACATTTCGGACGCATCAACCAGCAGCCTCATTTGACTGGAGGGCCACAACACGTTGATGTGGGGCCAGGCCCCCGAGAAGCTACCATCCACACAGATAATACGGTGGCCTGAAGAGCCAAACTCGGAGCAATAGATCATCCTAATCTCGTCGTTCGTTCGTTCTTAAGGAGGTCAGGATGTCAAAAAAGAAGGCAATGGCTATTCCACTAGGCCCAAAGCCGGATCCCGCCATCCAGTTCAGCACAACGATGAACAAGGAAGGGATGGTCGCAAGAGAGTCCATATCCACAGTCCCCCTCGGCTATCTAAATTTGGCCATAAGCAGAAGAGTCAGGGAAACAAAACTCCTCCACCGTCTCCCCCTAACATTTCAACTGGGGAATGTGATTCCTCCACCACAAGTACCAGTCAAAAGCTCAGATGTCGAACTAGTATGCGATGTCCTCATTCTCCATCTACAAGCTCAGACGACGAGCACAGTCTGCTGAAGAAGAATATCACCTTAGCTCCACGACTGCCCAAATTTAGGATGCCCTACCTGGATAAATACGATGGCTCGAGCAACTCTCGAGAACACTTTGATTACAAGGGCGTGATGGAAATACACGGGGCAGATGATGAGCCTTTCAGGAAATACTACGCAAAGATGCGAAGGAATAATACAATAGGATCCCCAATCACAGTATTAGGTCTTTCAAGAGTTCGTCCCAAGCGTTCTCCCAATACTTCATGGCAGTAAGAAGGAGAAAGTGGAGCTCGGACCATCTATTCACCTTGGAACAAAGAGATGGGGAAACACTGCATGGCTTCCTTAAGCGTTTTAACCAATGGCTGAATGTGGAAAGTTGTAATGATGACATCACCATTGATGCGCTGAAGAAAGGGATCGGCTGCTAGGATTTGATGAAATCACTGCACCACAAGCCTCCTCGTAGCTTAGATCATCTCCTTGCTAGAACAAAAAGATATATGATGGCAGAAGAAGCACTGGCTGCCCGAAACAAATGCAACTCTAACCCCCTGCTGACGCGAGAAGGGAAGCTCGGCCTCAAGAATGATCTCATCCAGAGTCCAAAGACCGACGGTGATGAGAAAGGAGCCCTAGATGTCGTTCACGAGTAGCCGACGAGACCTTCACCAAACTAAACGCCTCCAAGGCCGAAGTGCTGGCATATATAAATGGCAAGTGATACTTCAACATACCTCCTCCCAAGCTGAAGAGCAAGTACGAGAAGAGGGATAACATCCAATTTTGCAGATACAATTAAGACAATGACCACGACACGGAAGACTATTGGCAGTTGAAAAAGAGCATTGAGTCCCTGATTAAACATGGTCATTGAAAGAAATTTTTCAATGCCATGAAATTAAGGCCAGAGGAGGGTGCCTCGAAGGGCAAAGATCGGGGTAAAGGAGTCATGACGAGCTCGCCAAGGTCAACAAATGATCTACAAGGGTGGTCTTGCTAAAGCTCAAGTTGAGCTGGGCGATGCATCGGTCTTCATCAATGAACATTCCAAGTACTCTGATTAAATCCCTGTGTTATTTCCATTGTTCATGTTTTTTCTTTGATGAATGAACAAACAAGTTTCTTTTTCACCTATACAATGTCGAACTAATGTTCACACGACAATTGTACCTTGAGAAGGGCATCTGATCGATCTCTGTTGCCTCCTTTAAAACATTCACAGGTCTGCCCTTGACTTACGAGCACCCTCACAGGCTGCTCGGCTATACGATCAGGTGTGATGCCCCTACGAGCCAAGCTAGCTATACGATCGGAGACGACCTACGAGCACCCTTGCCGGCTACTCGGCTATAAGATCAGGCTCGTGGATGACATACGTGCACCCTCCCGGGCTGCTTAGCTATACGGTCATGTAATGCCCTGAAAAATACTGCACAAGTACTAGAGGGGGGGTGAATAGTACTTTAAAATAATAAAGAGTCTAATTCCTAATTATTGTGCAATCACAAACAACTATGCGGAATTAATGAGAATAACAAGAATAATACAACGCAAACAAACAATGTAATGGGTTCGGATCCACCCAAGTCTCCCCGACTTGTTCCCGGTGATCCTACGTCCCAGACATCCGGATCCCTTCCTGCTACTTGAGTTAGAATCCACTAACTCAAGGTTCCACTAAACAACTTCTTGCAGAAACTACTACAAGATCAAACAATACAACAATTCGTATCGTGACTCCCACAAACCGGGATCACGAATTTCTCTCACAAACCGAGAGAAAATCACAAACAATAGATTTAATGAAATAGAAAGTGATTACCACAAAATACTATGCCTTGAGAAATACTTACGGATTTAGGGCAAGGAAGGAAGAATTGAGGAGATCACGAAACCCTAGCAATCACGAGATGAACATCGGGAGATGGCTAGAACGATGATGATGATCGTGATTCAATCCTACAGAAAAATGATCGCTCAAGATCTCAAAATCCCTTTGGAGATATTAGGTCACAAAAGAGAGAGGGAGATTTTCGTGAGAGAGAGAGAGCCTTTTCAAAATGATAATCGAATGAATGAAAATTAGATCTGAATCCAATCTCATATTAGAGAAATTTCCATGTTTGAAACGAGTCAAACAGATATGGAAAGAATAAAAACAGATCAAGAAAAATCGTGGAAATAAAATCTCCAACGGCTGGAAAATTAAAGCAGCTTAATCGGTCTAAGAAGGATCACTGACCGATTAGTTTGAGAACTAGTCGGTCGGTGAACCTTCTTGGACCGACTAGAAGGTCGACAGAGAATTTAGTGAAAGAAGAGGGGAAAACTAGTCGGTCTAAGAAGAAACATCAACCGACTAGTTTGACAACTAGTCGGTCGGTGAACCTTCTTGGACCGACTAATTGGTCAACAGTAACTAGGCTGAAATACACAAGGATGACTAGTCGGTCCAAGAAGAATTTCCAACCGATTAGATCGTCATCTAGTCGGTTGGTCCTTCTACTTGAACCAACTAAGATGCACAGAAAACCATGGAACGAAGAGATAAGGTAAGGAACACATCCTAATAGCTTCTAAGGCAATCCTAGAGATAAGATATGGTAAACATGAGGATTACTAGGCAAGTACTACTCAAGGCTTAACATTCTAGAAGACAATAAAAATAAACGTGACAAACCGTCTTCAAAAGCTTCTACATGAAGATTCTGAATCCCTTGACTTCATTAATGCTCCTTGAGCTTCAACGAAGCTTCAGGCACAACGATCACGTGCTCTAAGGAAGTCTTGGGACGTCACTTGAGATCTTCAAAGTAATTTGGCGACGATCTTCATAACTGCGCTCAAGAGAATTAGTACCCAATATTTATGTTTGTTCATCATCAAAACCAAATCAGGGGAATCAATACTCAATAGGTCGGGGCCATGCCCCAACGGGCCGAGCTAGCTATACGATCGGAGATGACCTACGAGCACCCTCGTGGGCTGCTCACCAATACGATCGGGGGCCATGCCTCCGTGGACGAGCTAGCTATGCAATCGTGAACGAATTACGAGCACCCTCACAGGCTGCACGGCTATACAATCAGGGGCCACGCCACCACATGCCAGATAGCTATACGATTGGGGATGACTTACGAGCACCCTCGCAGGCTGCTTGATCGCGCCCGGATATGCACCCGGAAACAATGTTGTTTTACTGCAGGCGCACGGTTAAGTAGTGAGCAGGTATCGAATCACGTGGAGGAACTGTTGGTATTATGTTGATTACTTGGCGGAGATGGAACAATGGTGGAGGAATATATGGTGTCACAAGCGTATAAAATGTTGGTTATAATTATTCAATCAATAAAATTGTCTAGGGCTTGGGATCCCCACTAAAGATCTTCAAGTATCAATGTGAACATAAACTTCCATATTACTACTCTTGATTTAGGGTGAAATTATCGCAACCAAATTGGGAACCAACGCACGCTCTCGCGCTACGTAAGTCTATAATAATCTAAACTAGAATCTCACTCTTGCGCAAGCCTAGTTCAAACTATTATCATTAAGATCGACAATATAATTCAATTACAATTCAAGTTCGCTCTCGTGCAACTTGAATTCGAATCTAGATCATGGTGATTCGTACTCGTCTTACCATCGTACATGCGAATATAATTATAGAAATATAATAAAGATGCTAGCTTTGCTCCATCTCGGCACCAACTCTAGGGAATCTCGATTATAGATCTAAATCAGATATCTAGGGCTTCCAATAG
>JAULAV010005129.1:0-37158 GCA_030789695.1 Scilla litardierei | reverse complement strand
CTAGGGCCAAAGCCGGGGAATTAATCCCCCAATTCGTATCACTTTCGTGGGTTAGAATTGCTGGGTATTTTGGTGGCTCTCGTTGACGCAATGGCAGTAGCCGTCAACGTAGCGGTATAGTTCGTCGATGGATCCCCTCAAGGCGAGAGCCGGGCATGGTCACGTGCCTTGATTTGATCCACTGATTTCCCTATTCGAATCCCTAGATACCCCTTAAGCACATTAATTCCACAGACCGTGGGCATGATCTCAGTACGGGTTATCTACAGATTCGGTAGGATCTACCGAAATACAACCCTAAATCCCTAATTCAACGTGGGGATCCAGATCTACATTTCCCCCTAAAATCCTAGGGCTAACCCATCAACCCTAGATTAGATCTACTCAGACATCGCAATAGTAACGCACAAAAACATCAATTTCGCAGAAGAAAACATTTTGGCAATTGATAAATTAGGGCTAAAATAAACTTACAGCGAGAGTAGATGAACGCTAGATCCATACAAAAGCAAGAGTAATAATCTTTAGTATTTGATCCCAAAAATCACTACAAAAATTAATCCAAAAGTCCTACAAAAATTGCCCAGAGATCGGCTCCAAAAATTCCTAACAAAAACTCTAAAGCGAAGTCTCTTCAGCCGTTCTCCCAATCGCGAGCTTCAGTCACCCCCCAAAATCGCGCGATGCGCGCTCGTTCAAATCCTTCCAGAAATGCCCTTGGTGTCACCGACCGAGTAGGCTACTCGGTCTGAGCACCTTCTGCTCGGTCAGTAATCCGACCCATGTAGCTTGCTACTCGGCTGCTTGGAGAATTTGATCCGGACCGAGTAGGACCTGCTCGATCAGCTGCTCGGGTGCTGTTCGGGCTGTGAAATCTGGGGCTTCCTGACCGAGCAGATGAGCTGCTCGGTCCGTGTCAGTCCGTATCCGACCTCAGATACCATTGATATGGCTCGGTCCGAGCAGACGAGCATTTTCTGGGAAATGCTTGGGTCAGCTCCTGGGCTTCTCTCTCTGCTCTCTCTCTCTCTCTCTCCTTCTCTCCTCCTCTCCTCTAATGGCTCGGGGAGCGCGGCGAACTCCTCCAGAGCCCCGCCAACGGGCGCTCGGGCAAGTCGAATGTGTCCATACCCGGATAGGGGTCCAAATCGCTCCAAAATCCCTGAAAATTCATGAAACACTACGAAACTAGGAAATATCGTCAGAAATACAGAATCGTAGTAAAAAGTGGGATTTGGACGCGAAAATGATATGCAATGCGATGAGATAATGATATGAAAATGATATAAAATATGGACACATCACATACACCCATACTTTTCTAGAGAAATCATCAATAAATGATATGAAATAACATGCCATACGTAGAGAGTGAATTGGCGCAGGACCCCAAACATCGGTGTGAACATAATCGAGAATTCGTCCCGTGTTATGCTTCCCTGTGTCGAAGCTAACCTTTGTCTGCTTGCCGTAGACACAATCCTCGCAGAACTCCAGCTCCTTGAAGTTCACCACATTGATCAAATTACGCTTCCTTAAAGCCTCCAAGCTTTTCTCCGCGACATGTCCTGGTCTGAGATGCCACAGCCTGGTCGAATCAATCTCATGCGAGCTCTTAACTCCAACACTAAAGTCACCAATGATTTTCGTCCCCTTTAACAGATATATGCCATTTACCTTTTCAACTCTCATCACAACTATCGATCCCTGCGATATATTCAGCGCATTCCTCTCGATCATGACCTTGCAACCCATGGAATCCAACGCCCCCACGGAAACTAGTGACTTTCTCAAAGCTGGAACGTGCCACACATTGGTGAGTATGCGCACCACGCCATCGAACATCTTGATTCTTACCGAACCAACTCCAATAGCTTTGCACTCTTCATAATTGTCCATAAAGACTGATCCATCCTGCTTACTTAGTGTTGTAGGTATGAAAACAATCTCTATTTGGAGTCATATGAAATGACGCACCTGAGTCCATGATCCAGTCATGGTTCACAACTTCTAAAGAAGTTGCAATGAAGAGATCGTTGGTCTCCTCGCTCATCACGTCTTCCTTTTGCACAATTGCAACTGATGATGATGCTTGCACCTCCTTGTCGTTGTTCCTTCTCTCTGGGCATTCTCTTTTCCAATGTCCATGCTTCTTGCAAATATGACACCTCGTGTCTCTGGTCCTTTATCTCGATCTCGATCTCCCGTTGTAGTTGCCTTTTCTGTTGCTTTGCTCCGAAGCAAACATAGCCTGGCTGTCTGAAGCTCCTTCGCTCAAGCCAACGCTAGCCATGCGATCTCGCAACTCTTCGCTGTAGAGCCCCGTCTTCACATCTTCAAGAATGAGAGTATCTCGACTGTAGAGCATGGTGTTGATGAACGTCGTGTACCGCTCTGGTAACGACAGGAGCAGGATCATAGCTTCATGCTCTACCTCCACAGTCAAACCAACCGCCCTCATCTTCATCACTAAGCCGTTGAAGGTATCAATGTGATCCTTCAATGAGGTCCCGTCTCGCATCTTGAAAGTAAAGAATGTCTTCAGTAGGATAAGCCGATTGGTGAGCGACTTCTTCAGGTACATCTTCTCGATCTTCTCTCATAATTCCTTGGCAGTAGTCTCTTCGGACACTTGGTAGATTACCTCGTCTGATAAGCTGAGCTGGATGGTTGTCATCTCCGAGTCCTCCATCTCCATCTTCTCCCTTTCCGAGATATCTACAGGTAGAGCCGCCGTGTCGTACACCACCCGGTGTATGCGGTCCTTTCGCAAGATAGCCTTCATCTTGTACTGCCATATCTCGAAATTGCCCTTGCCATCGAATCTTTCGATTTTGTAGTGCCAGCCTCCCACCGTCGCATGCGATCGCCCAGCATACGAGTCTGAATTGGTTGCATCTCCTTTTGTAGAAGAGTCCTCTGCCATCGCCTTGGACTTGTCTCACAAGCCTTGATGCTCTCATACCAATTGTTGGGTTCTTGGTCACCTTTTGGGTAATACCAACCCTTGTGGAAATTCCAAGATCATTGGGACAACGAACAAAGCAGAGTGGCCTTTTGCTACAAAATACGCAACCAAGTAAAATAAAAGGCAATTACCACAAAAGAGCAATACACCTTGCACACCGGAGTTTCATTATGGTTCCATCCACAAATGGTGTACGTCCAGTTGGAGAGATTCACTACTGCTTCAGCAAATTCGGATTACAACCTGGAGAAACCTCACAACCCAAGCCCCAAAACCCCCTTGGTTTGCCTCCTGTTTATTCTACAGGGAGCTGCGAACCTTACATAAAACAGCGCTTAAAACGCTCTGGGATCCCTCACTGTATTACTTGAGGATTGCTCTGAGTTGCTTCTGAAGCTACTCGATATCTACTTTAAGGCATCACTGCAGCCCCTTTTATAAGCTCCAAACGTAGCCTTAAGCTTAAATTAGTCTTCACTGGAAACTAATCGGAAGAAGCTAATGTCTCTTTCGAGGACTAACTTTTCATAACTTTTGTCTGGTGGGTAAAGAAGGAGAGGTCAACAAAGGCTTGCCCAGTTGGTGGCCTTTGTTTTGTAGCAAATAATTCAACAGCGACTTCAGAGAAGAATCCCATAACTTCAGAGAAGCATATATTGTGCCCCCTCTAAAAATGGATAACATTGCCAAGGTGCCCCACATGAGATGTAATTTTAAAATCCGTTCAACTTCAGCAGAATATATGGACAGTTTAAGAGTGCAACATCTGTCATCATCTTTAGCTCCATCAATCTCCAGCCGCCAGCGCAGATTTCAAGCTAGAGTGCAAGCTCCGGTCAGTCCTAGAAACAAGGACAGTTCACCTCCCAAGCCACTGATTGTGATCAACATGCAGAAGTTGGTACTGAGAGAAGAAATCAACGGCAAAAATAATTTAGCAATCAGCCACAAATCAATGCAACGAAATAAAGATGAGGCCCTACTACCCAAGCTCTATACAATTGCTGAAGTAGCAGCAGACCGAGCAGAGACACACTCCAACATCGGTCACAAACTCCAGCCACACAGCTTACAGAAGAACGAGACGAAGGAGAGAGTGAACCAAGGAAAAGCAACCCATCTGTACAAAGAAAACAGAGGAGAAGAGAGTGAACCATGACGAAGGAGGAGAGAGAGAAAAGAAAGGAGAGAGAACGAAAAAGAAAGAAGAAAAGAAATGATAGCACCGAACCAGCTTCAGTGTATATAGCATGCGCCATGTCCCTTGTCTTTCGTGCATACACCGAACCAGCTTCGGTGTATATAGCATGCGCCTTTAATTAACTACGATTATGGCTGCTAACCACGTGGTGACACCCCGAGCCAGTTCAGCATTTCGATGACTACATCGGGCACAGAGTTTAGGCAGCAAAGTGTCATTGAGAGAGCAAGTAGGAAACCTGTGTCTGCATGCGCATGTTCATGTCATGTCCCTACTGAATATTTTGAAGATTATACCATCTTTGGACTGAAGAGAAGTATGTCAGCCAATAAAACAGTGCAGGAGCATACAACAAAGCATATATGCTTGTTTGAATGAGGACTCTCTATACATTACAATAAATGCCAAGAGTCATTTCTACTAAAATGTTGTCTCATCAAAATAAAAAGGAGAAAGAAAATAGAATTCCAATATAGCTTCCCATGTTCCAAAATTAAACCAACTAAATTAAACCCACCCACCAATGCGACTAACAATCTACCCATGTTCCAAAGAGTACTACTAAGATGGAACATGATATTTATTGGTACGTGGTGACCGAGTCCGAAAAAATTTGAAGAACCAACTAATGAAGAACAACCAAAGATCTTCTACTGTGGTTTAGTAACACTCTACATGATACCAATAAATTGTTGGACGTTCTTTTAATGGTTTCAGTACCAACATGATTATTGACATCATCATTTTTGGAGAATGTCAATAAATTTCAAAATTCATTTCATCATCCATTGGCTAAATAGTCATTCTTTGGTTAGGTCTGGAGTAACATTGCATATTACTGCTTCGGTAAAAAGCATGAACATAACATAAGATGCATGATATATAGGCCAAAGACAATAAATGATGATGCAAGTATAACATATGAACGATAGTGCGAGGCTATACTGTTAACTAATACGAAATAAGTTAAGGACACATAACATAGAACTGCAAAAAGTTTCCTGCTAATACTAGACTGAATAGAAACTAGTCTTTCTCAATGTATATACAAATTTATGTACAAAAAAGTAGCAACGAGAAACAAGAGACCTCAACAAACAAATTTTATTTTGAATCCAGAGACAGATAACTGCGAACTTGTTAATAAAAATGGTTAAATGAACACTGAAACAAGATGATCTGACTATAAATTGTCTAATTGTAACCAATTGTGAAAGTGATGAAAAATGAAAAAAAAACTAATGGATAGTGATAGTGGGCAATATATCAATTGGATCAGGGAAAAAGGATGAGGTTCATGTAGTTCATTCAAAACACAGAGCAGACATAGTTTAACGAGTAACCGAAATGTCACTAACTAGATTGACCAAACACAATATACCAACAGATGAGAGGCATATGACACCGGCAGACTGACCAAAAGCCAATGGCTAACTAGAGTAGTGACATTTTGTAAAAGACCAGCAGAGTAACTAGATGACCCAGTAAAAGCGGCAGCGTGAAAACTTCTTGATAGACACTAAACCAGAGTTTACAACAATAAACATCGTCATCAAAAAGAGGCCTAAAAGTACATTCAACAGTTTTTTATGCTAATTTGTTGTTTCGCACCGAAGGCGACCACGCTGAATTTGTTGTTCTACGCTAATTTGTTGTTCCGGCCCGAAGGCAGACGCGCCGAATTTATTGTTCCGCACCGAATTTGTTATTCCGTGTCGAAGGCGCATGGGCCAGATTTGTTGTTCTGCGCCGAAGGCTCCCACGTCGTTAAATAATTTTACGCTAATTTGTTGTTCTTTTAGATTTTAATAATTTTTTAGGGAACAAATATTTCGCGGGAGAAAATCTTAACTGAACTGTATCTGTGGGCATGAGTTATGACTAGTATATATTATATTTGATGACCGTTTTTAAATTCTATGGCTGACTAAGACAAGCTGAATAGGACACAAGTGTTGATAGAAGAACAGCTAAAATTTAATCTTAAAGAATGAATGGTTGAGATGAGATTTTGTGGAAAGTTTTGAAGGGAAAACATTTCTAAAGAAATGAAATTTTTCGGTGAAATGAAAATTTTTGGGAAATGAAAGTTTCTGGTGAATAGCAGAGTGCACGCAATTAATGCATTTGAGAAATAAACTTAAATTGCACTTAATGCTGCAGATCGAATGATCTTTCCCTCAACGCGGGGCCCATTGTCTCTTCGACGCAAGTAACAACAATATGATAATAATAGCCCGCGACGAAGGCGGCTGCGAAATTTTTTACGCTAATTTTTTTTTTCCGCATCGAAATTGTTATTCTACGCCGAATTTGTTGTTCCGTGTCGAAGATGTCTTCGCCGAATTTGTTGTTCCACGTCGAAGACGTCCGTGCGCTAAATATTTTTACGCTAATCTGTTGTTCCGTGCAATTTTGGCTATGGAAATAATTTTTTGGATAACAAAGATTTCACCGGGGAAAATCTTAAATGAACATGCTCGCGGGCCCGGGTCATGACTAGTGTATATATATAACGTAATGATGTGTCCTTGGCAAAAACAAGTTCTGTTCTCAGTTTTAAAAAGAATATTTCAATTCCACAAGTTTAACTTTTACCATTTAAAGTTAAACTTGGACTCTGATACGACTATTTTGAAGAAGCCCGCTAGCGAGATTGGGCCCCGCCGGATGAGGCCCACGAGGAAAACACGGCACAGTCAATGAGGCCTCCGAAGACAATCAAATTCAAATCGTCCCACATGGGGAACCACTCCCCCGGGGAATGGGGCATTAAATGCCCGTCAGGGCGCTCCGGAATGGGGCATTAAATGCCCATCAGGGCGCCCCGGAATGGGCTGGCCCTCGACACAGGCAGGCACCATCACGGAGGCAGACCAGGGGGGTATAGCGGCGGACGGCACACGACGTGACGGTAAGGTGGGGGGCAAACGGCTCCTGATGGCACTGGCCGGCGCCGTTGAGAGGAGCGACGTGATGGCAACATAGACAAGAGGTGATCACGACAGGACCACCTATAAAGGGACCATGGGGAGAACGGAGCAGGAGATCGGACCCCAGGTATTCTAACCGAAGGTATTCCATCAACGACCTTGGCATTTCGTCCATTGAACCTTCCCCTCCCATTGCTCGCGCCGTGGGTCAGCGCACCGACCTCCTCTCGAGTCGTGCCAACCCCCGTCGAGTATCCTTCAGACCCCGATCTGACTTAGGCATCGGAGGGGATACGGCCGGAACCAAGGTCCGGCCACCCTGACGAGTTTCTCGTCTGTTCAGGAAAAAGAAGACCGAGGCATCGAGGCCACCCCTCGACGCTCGTCCGACCAGGAGCCGAGCCCATAGAAACCGATCCGAGGCTTCCCCTCCGCTCAGAATCAATCAGAAGCCGACATCCCGCCTTGACCCTGTGCTCGGCCCCGACGCCAACTCTAACCCGAGCCAAGTGCACATGCATTCGGCACTCCCAAGGGGTCAACATCAACCCCTTGACCATGTTGACCCTACAAATCCCGGTCAACGACCATGTGGTGAGAAAACACCCATAAACATCTGGTGCCGTCTGTGGGAACCGAAGCAAGCCCACGTCAAACCACCGGAATGGAAACCGTTTGCAATGGAGCGGGGCGTCTACCCCCCATCCAGGAGGAGGGAAATTACATTCCCTCCGAAAATCAGCTCAGCCACACCACCGAGGGAACAGGTGAGTCCCGATCGATCACCCAAAAGCAGCTCCGTACCTTCGCCCAGGAGACTAACGCCAACATCTGAACGCTGGCTAGCACGATTCAGTAACTCGTCGGCGACGTTCCCGTCCAGGGAGACGCGCTGAGCGAGGCCCATCACTGGGGAGGAGGCCACCAATCCGTGCGGTCTGCCGTGGTCACCGACCACGGGAGCGGAAGGCCTAACCTGGAGCGGCGATTCATAATGCCAGGCTTCGATCCGGTGCGGTCTCCCACCCCCGCCTCGTATCGTGAAGGAGGCCAGAGGGGCTTCGAGCAATCTGAGGGGAGGTCGATGACCACCTCGACCAGACGATCATATTCATCCAGGCACCGACGGGACGATCGCCAGAACTTGCTGGATCGATCCTGTCAGAGCAGAAGTCCCCTTCGGTTAAGGCAGGATGGGCGGGAATGCCGGGGCAGGAAAAAGGACGCGCCCAGAAGGAGCCCCGCCCCCGGCTTTCGGGGGACGCTAGGGGCGGCCAAGCCTGAACCTGACCTACCGCCTGACGAGCGTGAGATAAACAAAGGAGGACGGTCGGGGGCGTTAATGGTGAACAATGCCCCCCGACTCAAAGGATAACTAAGGCGTGAGTGCCCTCGAGTTTCAAGGTGCCGACGCTGGAGAAGTACGACGGCACGGGCGATCCCGCCGACCATGTAATGGACTATGAGGGGGTCATGGCATTTCAGGGGGCGGACGACACCCTGCTATGCAGGGGTTTTTATTCCACCCTCCGAAAGGCAGCGAGGACCTAGTACCACAGCCTGCCCAATCGGTCAATCGATAGCTTCGAGGAGCTCGCCCAGCTGTTTTGTAAACAGTTCGTGGCCGGACGACGGATAAGGCCGGATTCGGAACTTTTGTTTAATGTGGTGCAGGGTCCCGGGGAATCCCTGAGGCACTTCATGCGCCGCTTCAACATCGAGCGACTCAACGTAGAGAGCTGCCCCGAGCTGGTAATGAAGACGGCCCTGAAGAAGGGGTTGCGGCACCGGGGCCTGAAGAAATCGCTTCACAACGACCCCCCGAAGGACCTAGCCGGGGTCATGGAGCGAGCTGAGTGCTTCATGCTGACGGAAGAGGCCCTGGCCGTCGATGAAGGAAGGGCCAAACGAGGATACCGGCACGACGAAAGTGAGCACCGCGGCTCGAAAGAGCGAATACAAGAGAAGAAGGCCCGTGGTAAGCAGCGGAGAGAGGACCCGCGGCACGCCCAGCTGAACGCTGCCCCGGACGTGGTCCTCACGCAGGCACAGGAGGGGCGCATGAACCGACCTCCTCCGAAGATGAAAAGGGGCGGGAGAGACGAAGAAAAATACTGCAAGTATCACAAGGATAACGGCCACGACACCGACGACTGCTGGCATTTGAAGAAAGATACAGAGAAACTAGTGAGTTGGGGCCACTTAAAAAACTT
The DNA here is from genome assembly GCA_030789695.1 of Scilla litardierei. Classification (NCBI taxonomy): domain Eukaryota; kingdom Viridiplantae; phylum Streptophyta; class Magnoliopsida; order Asparagales; family Asparagaceae; genus Scilla; species Scilla litardierei. The sequence goes on along the minus strand of JAULAV010005129.1, from coordinate 27,843 downwards.
CACCGACGACCCCGTCACAGGCGAGGGAACGTCTAGGCAGTAGGACAAAGGGAAGAAGGTGAACGTGGTCAATGCGCCCCTGCGCATCATCGAGTAAGCGAACAAGACCGACGGCCGTGACCTCGCCGGGCGGGGGGCAGTATTGCCCAGGACTCCTAGCATCTTTTGTTTGTTTTCCTCCAAAATGTACTGCGCTGTGGGATGAAGAAGAAGAAGATGCCTTGTTGATGCAAAGACGGTCTCTTTTTCCACTTTTCGATGAATGGCATGATTGGGAACTCGATCTCCTCTCGGCAGATCGGGGGCCCCAGGCCGAGACAATCGGCCATAAGGCTGAGGGCAACCACCCCAGCGGGTCGATCTATACGCCCGTTCATAAGGTTGGTGGCAACTCCCCCAGCAGACAGGGACATCGCTCGGTCGTAAGACGAAGGGGTAGCTTCCATCGCCGACCGAATGACCCGCCCGTTCGTAAGGCTGGGGGCAACTCCCCAGCAGACGGGGACATCGCTCAGACGTAAGACGAAGGGATAGCTTCCCTGGCCGACCGAACGATCCGCCCGTTGGTAAGGCTGGGGGCAACTCCCCCAGCAGACGGGGACATCGCTCGGTCTTAAGACGAAGGGGTAGCTTCCCTCGCCGACCGAATGACCCGCCCGTTCGTAAGGCTGGGGGCAACTCCCCCAGCAGACGGGGACATCGCTCGGTCGTAAGACGAAGGGGTAGCTTCCCTCACCGACCGAACGACCCGCCCGCTCGTAAGGCTGGGGGCAACTCCCCCGACAGGAGGTAGCGCCGATGGTCACAAGCCGGGGGGCAGACCCCTCACCGAATTAAGAACCAACGCCCATGGAAGGCAAGAGGCGACTCCCCCCGGATGAGGGACTCAATGGATCTTAAGCCAAGGGGAAGCCCCCTTAGCTGAAAAGGGCCGACCCTACTGACCGCGAGACAGAGAACAGCACAGCCTCCTTCGGGGCGACTATTTAAGCAAACCAAGCATTACGGACTGTGGTAAAAATGCAGTAAGAAGCCAAAAAGGCTGAGGGCCCCCACAAGGCGGAAGACCCCCAGCAGCGGAATTCTATAAATCAAGCTTGTTCAAAATTACAGGCCCAAACCAAAAAAGGGAGAAAAACGGGGGTTCGGGATACAAGGGCCTAAGGCCCTGGGGCACGGGAGGAAGCATCCTCGGGCACCTCGCCCTGCTCGGAGCGAGGGGGATCGATGGGTGGGAGCAGCTGCCGGGCATGCTCCGTGAACCGGTGGAAAGAATCCCGGATGACTTCAACAATCCGAGGGGCGAGGAGGTCCTCATAGGAACTGAGTGCCTCCCTAAGGACCGCCGTGATCCTTTCCCCCAGGACCCCGCCGGCACCCCGCTCCACCTCATCAACAAACCGAGTCATCTGGCGGAGGTCCGCCAACTCGCTCCGAAGATCGCTCCTCTCCTGGCGGAACGCCTCCTCCGCCGCTTGTGCTGATCTCTGAGCATCGTCCAGCTCGCCCCGGAGATCCATCACCTGACCGACGAGCTCGTCCACCCGGCGCCGGAGGTGACGAGCTTCCATGCGTGCCTCTTGCAGGGCCACGTCGAGGTCGCCGGCCCTTTCTCGCTCCCGGACCACGGCCTCTTCTAACTCCCTCGCCCGGGCCGCTCGACATTGCACCTCGACGGCCATCGTGGTGGCCTGCGCAAGGGAAGAAGTTATACGGGAAAACGATCGAAAGACCAACTCAAAAACAACGAGGCAATCGAACCTGTTGGAGCTGCCAGACCAAGGAGTCCGACAGCTTGTCTGTAGGAGCTCTTTCCAGTAGAGCTCGATCCCTCGGGAGGACCGACCCGTGCGCCAGTTGGTTAGCAACGGCCCGGTCGACAAACACCGAGTCCCCGGGGGCAAACTCGGAGACTGACAGGGCATTCTCCAGCATACCAGCGGCCCCCACCAGGGAAGGTTCGGCCGAGACGGTGGCAGTGGTCACCAAGGTCAGCGGAAGGGCCTCGTCGGAGGTCGGTGGTGCTCCGGGAACCACCGGGGCGCGGACCTCCCCACCCTCCTTCCGCCTCTTCCTCTCACTGGGACCAGCAGAGGTGGGAGGGGAGCGCTTACGCCCCGCGTCGCGACCCCCCGAGGATGCCCGGGGAAGGGGATAGGCACCCCCCCTCTCCCCCCTGTTGGGGCAGGGCGGGGGAGCTCGGCCCTCGGAGCCTCGCCTTCGGGAAGCTTCTCCACAACCGGGGGGAGGGCAATCGTCACTACCGTAGGCTCCACTCTACCCACGGTCGGCTCGGCCTGACGCACCTCTTCGTCGACGGTGCGGTGAGGTGCTTGGCCCGAGGTATTCCCTCGGTTCCGGCTCGAACCCCTCCGGATGAGTTCTTCAACGTTGCGGGTGAATTCGCGCCCGGCCATGTCTGCAGAAGAGGAAGAAATCAGGGTAAGCAAAAGGAGAAACAGAAAAAAAGGGGGGGGGGCCTACCGGGGGACCATAAAACGGTCTTGAGAAACAGGTCATCCAGCAGGGGCCAGACCGACTTCTCCTCTAAAGTGAGAGGCGATAGCAGCCGAGCCGCTGCCTGGTCGTCCTCGGAGAGGGCCAACGACAAATCGTGCTGGCATAGCCCTCCCCAGCCCGTTAATATCATGGCATCTTTAGGAAAGACGACGAAGACATAATTTCAGCTCCAGTCTCCCACCCAACGAGGCAGACCGAGCAGGCATTCCATCCCCGCACGGGCCTGGAGGTGCTGCCACGACCTTTGGCCGACTGTCTGGACCCGATAGTAATGGAAGAGAAGGGGAAGGGACGGCTCAATGCCATGGTCACGACAGAGCATGATAAATCCAGTCAGCACCGCCATGGAATACAGTGTCAGCTGGCATAAGGACACCGTCAGACACTCCATGAATTGGATGATCAAAGGATGAAGGGGAAACGAAGGCCCAGGCGAAAGCTTTCGACATAGACGCCGACTTCGTTACCCCGAGGAAAACAAACCCGCTCGTCAAAAAAAGAGGACTCTGACGTCATAAGGGTGACACAAATTCCTTCCCCGAATTTCCGCGACCGTCTGGAAAGTTACCTTAGACGGCGAACTGAGGACTACTGGGGGAACATCATATCTCTCAACGGCCCGAGCCATGTCGTCACCGACCGGGTCCGTATAGAGTTTACTTTTCCCCTTATCACGAACCGAATTAGCCCCTGAAGGGGCTCCGGGCCCCGAGAGCTGGGCATCACCAGACCCGGGCGCCGGAGGACCCCTGGGCCCTGACACCAACCTACCAATTCTGAGTGTGGCCATGAGACCAAAAGAAAATAAGGGGGTTACCTCGAAAGGGAGTCGCAGGGGGCAGAGTGACGGAAGAAGGAAGCCTGAGAAGACAAAATCAGAAGAGCGCGAAGGGATTAAAGCCTGGGAGACCGGCACCTTATAAACGGGACAATCCCGGAATGCGAGCCGTCAGGAATAAGACAGGTGGCGGCATCCAAGGGTCGACGGTGTTTCAAAACCCGCGCTAAGAGAAAATCAAATCGACCGCGTCATGATGACCCCCATTTAATGGGCTGGCCTCGACTGATGCGCCTGACAAATCCCCAATAGTCACATCGCCCGAACCGGGCCGGCTGAACCCGAACGGCTCGGACGATGGGGGCAATTGATACTACTATTTTGAAGAATCCAGCTAGCGAGATTGGGCACTGCCGGATGAGGCCCACGAGGAAAACACGGAACAGTCAATGAGGCCTCCGAAGACAATCAAATTCAAATCGGCCCACAGGGGGAACCACTCCCCCGGGGAATGGGGCATTAAATGTCCGTCAGGGCGCTCCGGAATGGGGCATTAAATGCCCGTCAGGGCGCTCCGGAATGGGGCATTAAATGCCCATCAGGGCGCCCCGGAATGGGCTGGCCCTCGACACAGGCAGGCACCATCACGGAGGCAGACCAGGGGGGTATAGCGGCGGACGACGCACGGCGTGACGGCAAGGTGGGGGGCAAACGGCTCCCCATGGCACTGGTCGGCACCGTTGAGAGGAGCGGCGTGATGGTAACATAGACAAGAGGTGATCACGACAGGACCACCTATAAAGGGACCAGGGGGAGAACGGAGCAGGAGATCGGACCCCAGGTATTCTAACCGAAGGTATTCCATCAACGACCTTGGCATTTCGTCCATTGAACCTTCCCCCTCCCCTTGCTCGCGCCGTGGGTCAGTGCACCGACCTCCGCTTGAGTCGTGCCAACCCCTGTCGAGTATCCTTCAGACCCCGATCTGACTTAGGCATCGGAGGGGATACGGCCGGAACCAAGGTTCGGCCACCCTGACGAGTTTCTCGTCTGTTCAGGAAAAAGAAGACCGAGGCGCCGAGGCCACCCCTTGACGCTCGTCCGACCAGGAGCCGAGCCCACGAAAACCGAGCCGAGGCTTCCCCTCCGCTCGGAATCAATCAGAAGCTGACATCCCGCCTCGACCCTGTGCTCGGCCCCGACGCCAACTCCAACCCGAGCCAAGTGCACGCGCATTAGGCACCCCCAAGGGGTCAACATCAACCCCTCGACCACGTTGACCCTACAAATCCCGGTCAACGACCCTGTGGTGAGAAAACACACGTAAAAAGACTCAAATAAGCATGAGAACTTGCAATCAAGTTTTATGCCAAACTAATCTCGTCTTCGTCCAGCAATACATATTATTGGTAGTTTGGTTTCATCAAGACAGTGAGAAAGATTTCATCAAGACAGGGAGAAAGATGAGTGATGATCACAACAAAAGGAGCATTGCTACCGTAGCAATGCTCTTCTTCGTCTTCTTCGCCCTCACGCTACTTGGAATTGTGCTCGAGTCGTTGCCACATGGCCCGGTAACGCCCTCCGGGCCTTCCGGCTGCACCTATGGGCCGGCCACCGGGGGACCTTGCCCCCTGAGCAACGCTTGCATGAACTCTTACCCATGGGTTGTGAGACAAGTTTACTAAGCGAGTTCCCGCCATCAAGCTCCAGGTATGCCTGGAGTTTATCTCTTTATTGGCTTATATGGCGCCAGAAGGCGCGAACACCGAGATGAAGATGAAACCCAGAGAAAGGGTCATGGCGAGCAGCGTGGATGTGCAGGAGTATGTGTGAGGAGATTTGAATCAAGGTATAGTGTTAAATTTTGATGATTCAAGTCTCGCACATCACACCCTCAGGTCGTTCGGCCGAGCTATTCCAGACGCTCGGCCGAGCTGGAGGCACAAAACGTAGGCCAAGCAGCATGTGATTATACTCGACTCAGCACTCTAATAACGTAATGATGTGTCCTTGGCATGCATTTGAGGGCCAGTGTAAATGAAAGGCATGCATTTGAGGGCCAGTGTGAATGAAATTGTTAGCCACCACGTCTATTAAAGAGTTGAGATCATATACATTGAGAAAGACTAGTTTCTATTCAGTCTAGTATTAGCAGGAAACTTTTTGCAGTTCTATGTTATGTGTCCTTAACTTATTTCATATTAGTTAACAGTATAGCCTCGCACTATCGTTCATATGTTATACTTGCATCATCATTTATTGTCTTTGGCTTATATATCACTTGTACAATCACATGCTTCTTATGTTATATGCATGCTTTTTACCGAAGCAGTAATATGCAATGTTACTCCAAACCTAACCAAAGATCTTCTATGGTACCGATCAAAAATTCTATTTTAGCTAATGGATGATTAAATGAATTTTGAAATTTATTGACATTCTCCAAAATGATGATGTCAATAATCATGTTGGTACTGAAACCATTAAAAGAACGTCCAACAATTTATTGGTACCATGCAGAGTGTTACTAAACCACAGTAGAAGATCTTTGGTTGTTCTTCGTTAGTTGGTTCTTCAATTTTGTTCGGACTCGGTCACCACGTATCAATAAATATCATGTTCCATCTTAGCAGTGCTCTTTGGAACATGGGTAGATTGTTAGTCGCATTGGTGGGTGGGTTTAATTTAGTTGGTTTAATTTTGGAACATGGGAAGCTATAATGGAATTCTATTTTTTTTTCTCCTCTTTATTTTGATGAGACAACATTTCAGTAGAAATGACTCTTGGCATTTAACATCTCAGTAGAAATCATTAGTGGCTATTTCCTCAGTTGCACAGAGAGAAACATAACCTTTATTGTAGTAATGTGCATATACGCTACCTATGTTCCTATCAATAAGCCGGCAAGTCCTAGTCAACTGTATGATTGCTGCACTATTTCCAGTTACCAGTTAAATTCATGTGATAATCTCTCTGCTATTTCCAGGACTTTGGTTGAATTCATGTGATGAACAAAACTGCTATTTTTGTTTCTCAATGAAATTCATATGACAAGTCATCTCGCTCTGGATTCACTTGCAGTGGCACATACCTATACACACATACATATATATGAATACATACATATATATGAATAATTGGTGTCATATAACCCTAGATGGGACATCCCCGCAGAGCGACCGACTTCTTATGGCTGAGAGCGGAGCCTCGGCCACCCGAGCGGCTGAGAACCCTGGAGAAGCAGCTCGGCGACTGGATCGCCAGCAAGAAAATTTCTCTGACCAGCCCAGCTGGAATGCCCTGTCCCAGGCGGACAGAGGAAGATGGACGACCACAAACAAGAAATGGAACTCCATTGCAAAAAACGGCGTATTACTCATCCGTCGAACAGGGATTTGCAAAAACCGGTAAGGCTGAAGGACTAAGACTCCTCTCCCTCGCCAGCGTCCGGAGCCTCTTTGGGAGTGCCGACATGCAGCTTAGGGGGTCCATCCCGCGAATCCTCCTCGCCCTCAAAATCTGACCGGAGCTCCTCAAAACGAATCCCGGAGAGCGGGAATTTTCACTGGATCTCAAACTGACAGCGGGCAAATCCCCTCTCGAACGCTTCGAACATCGCCCTGGCCACAAAGGGCGTGGCGTACTCATCCACGGCATCCCGGGTGATCCGCTCGGGATCAATCGCTCCCAACTCTTGAATCCAACCCTCGAGGACGGTGACCTGGCGCTGGTGCTCCGCCCGCTCCTTTTCGGCCTCTCTGGAGCTCGTGTTGAGCTTGGCCAGAAGAACCCGTTCTCTCTCCTCTACCGTCTCCAGGAGGCTTGCGAGCTCCGTGGCATCGGCTACGACAACTGGATCGATGCCCACGCCCGCTTCGGCGGCCCCCGTAAGCTCGGTAATCCGATCCTCGGCCTTTGCCTTCTCGACAAAGGCCAGTGCCTTCTCCAGCTCTGACTTCTCCAGGGCAGCGGAGAGCTTGGCCACCTGAGTCTCCAAGGACCTAGCGCGTGCCTCGGCAAATTGGCTCGCCTCTCCTTCGCCCTCCTCGGCCTCAGGTTTCTGCGCCGAGCCGGCCTTAGCCTGCGAGAGAGCCGCGAATTGACGCCTTATCGAAAGCCCGACCGAGGATAACTGCATCAAAAGACGGGAATAAGTCGAGGACCACTACAAGGGACGGAGTGGGTGAAAGTCCTCACCTGCTGACCAGCCTAAACTATGAAGGCAGACAGGCGATCACCTTTTACCCCGTCCAGCACGGATTAGTCCGTATGGAGGCTGCAGTTTTCAGCCAACCGAGCCTCCGCTCCGCAATCGGAGAAAACTGATTCCTTTAGCCCCACGGGGAAGCGAGGATGGAGTAAGCCCTCGCCTGACCGGGGAAGATCAGCCTGAGCTGAGTGGAACGCGCCCAGGTACCGCTCGTAAACCTCAGGGAATGGCCCCGACTGGGGGAGGCGAGGGCCCGGCCCATGGCCAAGAGTCCTCCGTGGGGGAAGGCTGGGCTCGACCCTCGGGCGGAGGGACGCCGACCACCGTTGCTCGGACGCGGGCCTTTTTCTGGGTATCCTCCAATGGAGAGGGCGGAACTGGCTTCCTCGCTCTCTTAGAACCTACTCCGGAGGGCCCGACCCACTGTTTCTTTCGGACTTCTAATACATGATCCCTTCGTCGCGGGTTGGGATCCGGGACAGTGGCTAGAAGAGAAGGCTGAGAAGAACATTGGGCAAACCCACCTGCACGAGAAGGCCTAAGAAGGGATCAGAACTGGCCAGATGGGCATCGGACACCAACTCTCCCAAGCTTCGGACTTCGGCAAAACTCACCGATGGGCCACACGGTCTTCTGCAGATTAAGGTCAGAGAAGAGGACGTCGATTCTCCGATCCATGGCAGGGACCGCCAACAAGGTATCGACCGCCTTGAGCTCGACGTCAGTGGGACGCCCTAGCACGAGAACCAGCGTGCTTGCTTACGTGCGTTTATATTTTATATATTCACGCACGTCTTCTTTATGATTTTCCATTGTTTTCCGTCATTCCGTCCCCTTTCTCTTGTGATTTTTAGTTTTCTTTCATTTCTTTGTGTTTTTGTGTAAATGCAGGAGATTGCTAGCATTGGGAACGTATAAAGAAGATATCATGAGTCCCCGAGCAACGGTAGGAGTCACGCGCGATCCAGAGGGCCAAACGTCGAAAAAAACCAAGTTTCAGCCCTCAACCGATCGGGTGGACACAGCCACCCGATCGGTTGATGCACGCGTATCCGACCCGGACAGGAGCTGAAGTGAAGAGCAGCTCATCTGATCGGTTCAGTGATCGGGTGAGATCGACAGAACTCTCTGTCTTTTTGGGCTTAATTCTAACTGATCGGGTGACATATCACCCGATCGGTTCATCTGAAGCTGAAATTTCCCGAACGACGACCCGGTCACGCCAACCGCTCAGCTCAGTGCCCGGTTGAAGCTTCTGAAGCCCGATGGCCCAAGCGATCGTCAGCTCACCCGATCGGTTGATGCTTCAACCGATCGGCTGACCTCGTTTTCTATATATAGTTGACCTAGGGTTTTCAGAAATGGAGGTAGTTATTTTTTCTGTCTTTTTGTCTCGCGACGGCTGGAATTTTATTGAATCTTGTAAGTCTTCTGATTGTCTTGAAATCTTAATATAGTATTAATATCATTGCTAGAAATTTTTTTCTATTGCCTGATCATGATTTCAACCGTTGAATTTTTGTTTAGATTGCATATTAGCCATGAATTGTGAGTAGTTCCCAAATCTGGGATTTTGGTGGAAACCCCTTCGTAGGTTCTCCTTAGAGCGACCATAGGACTAGGCTTTCGATAGGATTTAGGAATTTATATGGTTATGCGGGGTGTTTCATTGTCATTGGTGGGAGAAAGACCGCCTCTGACCGTCAGGCCAAGGGGGAATAAACTTGGCGGTTGACTCCCTAGCCACAGCTCACGCCCCTAGCGTAGACATTGAATCCTTGTGCATGGGAACGACAGGATGAGATGTTGGGAGTAATTGTTGCGAGCTTAGTGCTCTCAAAGTCGGTCAGTGTTAATGGACATGGGAATGCCCACCGACCGAACCCGGGTAGACCTAGAGCATCATCCTGGGCACCGACCGGAATATCGGGCCCATGGGACGCTAGGTATCACTCCTAGAGGCAACATCTCACCACTAAACCCTAGAATCCAATCGAATTCCTATCTGTCGGTCGTAATAGAGAGGGCACATGATAGGGTGGAAACCAGAGTCCTAGATTTTCTTTTATATTGTTGATCCTTCGTATCCATATTTTGTGACAACCCACAGATCGTTCGGGCTAGCTCACCCATTGGGTGAACCGGTTCCTTCTTGAGACAAGCACACACACGCTTCCCTGAGTTCGACCCACAAGCCCCACTACAACACCGTGCGCTTGCGGTATAAATATTTAAATCTGGTATCCCCGATCCTATTGCACTTGTATGCTCAAGCTTTATGGCGTCGTTGCCGGGGAGGCAACGTGTTTGTTTTCTTTTAGGACTCTGTGAACCCTAGAGTCTAGTTCACATCCTCACCTAGCGATAATTTTCGTATTCTACATTTTTAATTTTTATTTTTGTTTTCTATTCTTGATTTTTGTTTACTTTCATTCTTCACGGGTGTTTCTTGTTTTTCATGCGCAGGAATACAAGAAGTCTCGACGAATTGATTCATCTTGACCCAGAGATAAACGCCACCGTGAGGCGTCTGAACGCAGAGAGGAGAAGAAGGGAAGAAGCTGAAACCATGGGAGAAAATACTCCTCCTCAGAAGTCCCTACTGGAGTACTCGATGCCATCCATCGGGTCCACGTCTAGCATCCAACCTCCGGCTATCACGGCCGGGAGCCAATAAGCAATATAAAAGAGTTTAGATGAAATAAATACTCTTACCACAAAATCCTATACCTTGAGTTTTTCTTACCCAATAGGTGGAATGAAGGATTTGAGGAAGATGAAGTCACCAAGCCCTAGCACCAAGGAAATGAGCAGCAATGGGTGCCTAGGGAAGAGTTGGAGACTTGGATCAAGCAATAGCTTGAAAAGCTCACCAAGAACAAGCTTCTCTCTAGATCTAGAAATGAGAGAGAATGGGTTTCTTGTGAGGAAGAGATCTTTAGATGTGAGGGAGAATAGCTATCTCTTTAGAACTCAATGAATCTCTTAATGGCAGCTCTTTCCTAGATAGAAATGACCTAGATTCGTATTTATAGGAACCCAAAAACACAAGTTAGGTCATTCTCCAACGGAAAGAAATCTGGGAGAATTAGTCGGTCAAAGAACAATCACTGACCGACTAGTTCATCAACTAGTCGGTCAGCCAAACAACGTGGACCGACTAAGAGTAGATCTGAGAAGAGATAGAATTTCAGACCTAGAAATCTAGTCGGTCTAAGAACACTTTCTGACCGACTAGTTTCACAACTAGTCGGTCAGTCAATGAACGTAGACCGACTAAGAGGCAAAATAACTTAGTCTGAATGCAAAGTGACTTAGTCGGTCCAAGAACAAAAGTTGACCGACTAGATTGTCAACTAGTCGGTCATCAAACGTTCTTAGACCGACTAACGGTAAACAGTAGCTCAGGAGAAATTTAGAGTGAACAGTAAGTCACAACTAGTCGGTCAAAGAAGCATCACTGACCGACTAGTTCACAAACTAGTCGGTCGGTGAGTCAACGTAGACCGACTAACTGTAAACAGTAAAGTCCAAGAAATTAAGGAATCAAACTAGTCGGTCCAAGAACAGTTGCCGACCGACTAGATCACCATCTAGTCGGTCAGTACTTGTTCTTGTACCAACTAACATGCACAACAAAGTTCGAATCGAAGCGCGACGCTTCGAGGAAGTTAGAATGAACTTGTGCAAAGATCCTAGAGCTACGAAATGAGCGTAATGAAGATATAGACGTAAGATATACTCAAGGCTTAACATTCTATATATCGAAGCTAAAAGACTATAAATAAAACCTTAATAAACGGTCTTCGATAGCTTCGATTGAATCTTCATATTTTCCAAAGCGTCGCAAGAGCTTCAACGAAGCTTTAGGCATGAATATGAGCTTTGGAAAGTGTTGAGATGTCGCTTTGAATGTTCTCGTGAAATTGGCGACGATCTCCAATACTGCGCTCACAAATTGTTAGTTCATGAATTATTTATGTTTGCTCATCATCCAAAACCAAATCAGGGGAGTCCAATATTCAACATTCTCCCCCTTTTTGGTGATGACAAACCAACATAAATAATAATCAAAAAATAATAATTCAAATGTAAATTACTTACTCCCCCTGCATTGATGACACGTTAATTCCAAAATGAATATATATGAATTGCATCAATCAGTCGAGTAAGATAAATAAAGAGAATCAATTTTCGAAATATCGGATTTTGAAAATCCTTATATGTATCTTAACTCCCCCTGAATCTAACATATCAAACTAGATTCTTGGAAATTGAGTTAAATTTTCATTTGCGCTATTTTATTATCATTATCTCTCCCCCTTTGGCATAATCCCAAAAATGGGGGGCATACAACGACAACAATTAGGAAATGTAAAATCCAACATCGGGAGTCGTAGACAAAGGCAATGGACCAACTTGACACCAAGGGAAAAATTGTGGAAATCAAAACAAGGTGTGCCAAATTTTCCATTATTAAAAAAAAATCAACGATAATCAAAATCATCAAAAATACCAAATGTTTATTCATTTCTTGAATAAAGAAACATACTCTTCAATATTCAATATTCTTGGTTAAATTTGTGCATGGAAAACAATTCTATACAATTATAGAATTTAAATCTATTTAACCAAGTTTGCATGCTACGAGCGACGAAATCACATTTCATATACATTCAACAAATATTAAAATGTGCACGACGAATTAAGATAAAGACAACGACGATGTATATATATAAATGATAACATCAAGAGTACATCCAAGAAGATATCAATACATCAAAATACAATATACCCATCAAGAAGAAATACATCATCATCATCATCCTCATCAAAATAAATACTACAACAACGACAACTTCCAAAATACATCAAAACATCATAACCCTCATACTCAATCCTAACCCAAAATACTCTCGCAAAGATATATCATCCAAAGCGTATATGGAGAGTCCTCGGAACAACGATCACGAGGAGGAGGCAGGATCTGCAGCGTCCGTGGGTCCAGTCGACGGAGTGGACTCAGGATCTGCAGGGAGTAGAGGCGTCTCAACAGATGGAATCGTCGGGGCAGGAATCGAGATCTCAGGAACAGGCTCAACAGCAGCATGGGTCTCGACAGCAGATGTGTCAACTGGAATATCAGCAGACTCAGCAACAGGGTCTACAGCAGGCTCAGAAGACAGAAGTGCTGAAGCAGAAGGCTCTGGAGCACCGGAAGTGGTGCCAACTCCAGGAGCAGAAGTGGTAGTTACCAGCAACAGCAGCAGCAGTGGCCTCATCGCCACGGGCAAAAGAAGTAGCAAGCTCGTCAAGCTCCTCATCGTCCATCTCCTCGGCCTCAGACACCGAAGGAGGAAGCTCAATCCCCATCATACGAGCCATACGGCAGACTACCTCCTCAGTACGAGCCAAACGGGAGTCGTGCTGACGAAGTAGGCGTACGACATCGTCCAATGTAGCAGGGGAAGACGAGGCTGCAGCAGCTGACGGAGTAGACTGGGAAGCAGATGCGGTAGACCTCTGCACGTGACGAAGAGCCGCTAGAGATTTCTTCACGGCCGTCGCGTTCAGAGGCGTACCCAAGGGACGCTCATCGTCAGGAGGAGGGGGACTCGGAAATGACGGAATACGAGAGTCAACAGGCATGGGTATGGAATGTGCGCAGACTTATTGGTCTTGCGTATACACTCGAAAGAATCCATCTTATCGAGTATCACGCGAGCCCAATTTATCTCGCACCCCAAGAAAAGAGCGTATAATGAGTTTCAAAAACGGCTGGGATGGGAGAGAAGAGGATCCATACTTAGGGAGGAGACACGACTTCAAAATCAGGTTAAGAACCCACGCATTCGGCTTAAAGGATTTCGATGGAACACCAATGAATGCGGAGGGGATAACCTGGAAAATCTCTGAAAGAATAGACTGATCCAAGGAAGAAATGTCGTCTACGGAAATGTCCGAAGGGAGGAGACCACACGACGCACAACCAAGGATCTCCCCCAAGATTTCTGCCATGAGAACTATTGGAGTTCCCAAGACAGTCGTCTCAATGGAGTGGCTGGCGTCGTACTGGCCTCGAATACGGTTGCATAGAACAATTTCACGAGGCGAGGGTACGGTTTGGGATTGGCTTTGGGGTCGTATCGGAGATAATCTAGAAGGCCACTATAAGACAGAAGATCAGCAAGGCCGAGAAAATCAGAGAACTGAACGTAATGCTCTAACAACAGTGGACAGTGCTCTATACGGTTGTACGCGGTGAGACACTGAGGGTCATCACAGCACAACGATATGTCTACACCGCCAACTGGCATAGGAGCTTTACCCTTGGCCTTATGGGTCTTCGGAGGTGGAGTAGGTTCCCTAGTAGGCTCATCCTCAGGGATAAAATCAGCATCGGAATCGGGAGGAGTAGCCGGAGTGTGAAGAATAGGCTTTTTGGTCTTGGATTTACGGGGTTTGACTATGGCAGTCCTAGCCTTCTTAAGAGGAGGCGACGAAGGAGAGGCTTGGGTAGACTTGGCACGACGCTTAGGCTTCGGGGGATTCCTAGGGTCGGAAGGCCCTACGGTCATAGGGGAGGCCCCGGAAGAGGCGATAGGAATTCGAGTCTTAGCCATAGTACTACGAGCACAAGCAATCGATAACGAAGATCAAATATCCTAGCACAAACCCTAGAAGCTAGCACAAACCCTAGAATACCAAATGAAATCGAAAAGCACAAACCCTAGGTTAAAACTAGAATCCGAAACCCTAGAATACCTAGGAGGAGAAATCGAACCCTAGGAGAGGGAGGAAGATACCTAGGGGGTGGAGTCGACGGCGGCGGACGGCGGCGATGGCCGGAGAAATGGCCGGAGACGACGAGAATGCGAAGGGGCTTGATGGGGGTTTGGGGTTTTCGAGTTGGAGCAAAAGAGAAGACCGACTAATAGCGAGATTAGTCGGATGAAGAATGAGTATAAGTCGGTCTGGAATCAAAAAGACGTAACTGCCCTAACACACTTAGTCGGTCACAGTTCAAGCACTGACCGACTAGATTACGATCTAGTCGGTCGGTCAATGAGCTTGAACCGACTAAGTCGAAACAGAGGCACAGAGTGATTTTTAGGGCTAGAATTAGTCGGTCGCAGTATACTTACTAACCGACTAGTTTTCAATCTAGTCGGTCGGAAAGTGTACTATGACCGACTAACGAAAGAAAATGATAGGAGATGGATATTTGCTTGATCTAGTCGGTCTGAGTTCATTTGCTGACCGACTAGATGAGCATCTAGCCGGTTGACAAGAGAACTGAAACCAACTAGAAGAGTCCAAAAGTAGAAAATTTGATTTCTCTTCACAAACCACTTGGATGAAACATCCTAACTCACTCATTAGTCATCTAAATTACCCCATAAAAAAATCGAAATCTTAAATACGACATTGAAATACGAATTCGATCATAAATTCAAATAAATCACATAAAATTCCCAAGAATTCAATTAATCTAGCATGAATGAAATATCGCGAAATATATTAGTATGCAAGATGATTGAATTTAAATATGAATCCTATATCTCGGATTCACCCATAATCCCCAATTCTCGACGCAACCGCACAAAGGAGTCCTCCTTAGGGGTTTCGTGAAAATATCGGCGATTTGCTTTTGGGTTTCAACGTACACTAAAATGATGTCCTTTTTAGCAACATGATCATCTAAGAAATGGTGTCGGACATCTATGTGTTTCGATCGGGAATGGTGCACCGGATTCTTTGAAAGACAAATAGCACTTTGGTTATCCACCATGATAGGGCTAGTATCACAATGAATACCAAAATCCTTCAATGTGTGTCTCATCCAAAGAACCTGGGCACAAGCGGCACCGGCGGCAATGTATTCCGCCTCGGTGGTTGAAAGTGATACCGAATTTTGCTTCTTGGAAAACCAAGAGACAAGAGAATTTCCTAGAAAATGGCAAGTGACACTAGTACTTTTCCTGTCAGATTTGCATCCCGCATAATCAGCGTCACTATATGAGACTAACTCATACGTGCTAGATCTCGGATAAAGTAATCCAAAATCTAAAGTGTAACTTAAATAGCGAAAAATACGTTTTACCGCTACTAAGTGAGAATCCTTAGGTTGAGGCTGATAACGAGCACATATACATACGGCAAACATAATATCGGGCCTACTCGCGGTAAGATAAAGTAAGCTACCTATCATACCTCGATATAGACGAATGTCTACATCTTTTCCGCCCGTATCTTTATCAAGATGCGTAGTCGTGCTCATTGGAGTCTTTTTCCCGGAGGCATTCTCCATTCCAAATCGCTTTAGCAACTCCACCGTGTACTTCGTTTGGTGGATGAAGATTGCATCGTTCAATTGGCGAATTTGGAGACCTAAGAAATATTTGAGTTCGTCCATGTGGCTCATCTCAAATTGTTCCTTCATCACATTAGAAAACTCTTCGCAAAGAGCGAAGTTAGTAGCACCGAAAATTATATCATCAACATAAATTTGAACTAATAAAATATCATTATTCGCATGCTTAATAAAAAGTGTTGAATCGGCTTCGCCCATTTTAAAATTCAAATCCAAAATAAATTCTTTAGGCGATCATACCAAGCTCGAGGAGCTTGTCTCAAACCATAAAGAGCTTTCTTTAGTTTAAAAACGTGATTTGGAAATTTTTCATTTATGAAACCCGGAGGTTGAGAAACGTAAACTTCCTCAACGACATCTCCGTTTAAAAATGCACTTTTAACATCCATTTGAAATAATTTAAAATTCTTATGGCATGCAAAAGAAAAAAGTAATCTAATTGATTCTAATCTAGCTACCGGAGCGAAAGATTCTTCGAAATCGATACCTTCCTCTTGACGATAGCCTTGAGCTACTAACCGAGCTTTGTTCCGGACGACGACTTGGTTTTCGTCGGTTTTGTTCTTGAAGATCCACTTTGTCCCTATGACGGTGTGGTTCTTCGATGGCAATGTAACAAGCTCCCAAACTTCATTTCTTTCGAATTGAATGAGCTCCTCCTCCATGGCTAAGATCCAAGCGCTATCTTCGCATGCTTCATTAATATTCTTTGGCTCTATCGATGAGGCAAAGGCACAATTTGCGAAGTGGTGGACTTGTGATCTCGTCTTGACACTATCTTGAATATTGCCAATGACTTGCTCATGGGGATGGTCACGAACGGTATGAAGCCGTTTGGGAATACCTTGATCACTAGGAACATTCTCAACAACTTCATTAGTTGGGTTAGTCTCAATAGAATCAATAGAATCATTAGACTTAGAATTATCAAATGAATCACATAAAACATCCAAAGAATCATTATCATTTGAAATTCGAGTTGGAACAAATCCTTCATTAAATGAGACATGAAGCGACTCCTCGATCGTTGAGGTTCGTTTGTTGAATATCCGGTAAGCTTTGCTACGCGAAGAATATCCGACAAAAATCCCCTCATCGGATCTTGGATCGAATTTGTCCAAACTACCATATGTGTTCTTAATAAAACATTTCGAGCCAAAAACACGAAAATGTTTAACTTGAGGCAACCTACCAAACAACAATTCATAACAAGTTTGTTTAGTGCCGGGCCTCAAAAGTATTCTATTAAACACATAGCAAGCGGTGTGTACCGCTTCCGCCCAAAATTGATGGCCAAGTTGGCTATCATCAAGCATAGTGCGAGCACACTCCACTAGCGTCCTATTCTTTCTCTCAACTACACCATTTTGAGGAGGTGCACGAGGAAATAGAAGGTGTGAGTAATACCAACTTCATCACAAAATGTCTCAAAAGACTCATTCTCAAATTCACCTCCATGATCACTACGAATAGTGACAATGGTGGTTCCTAAGAGATTTTGTACTTTCTTAACAAAAATTGTGAAGTTTTCAAAAGCTTCATTTTTATTACACAATGAAAATACCCAAGTAAATCTTGAATAGTCATCTACGATGACAAGTCCATACCTTGCATTTCCTAAGGAAGCTACTCTAGTTGGCCCAAATAAATCTAGATGTAATAGCTCTAGTGGCCGTTTAGTAGAGATGCTTTTCTTAGGTTTAAATGAAGATTTAGGAAGCTTGCCCCGTTGACAACAATCACAAAAACTTTTCTTTCAAAAACAAGCTTCGGAAAACCTTTAATAGAATTCAATTTTGAAAGCTTATATAGTGTTCCAAAGTTCACATGTCCAAAGCGTCGATGCCATAAGTGTTGTACACTTGTGTTGGCAACGAGACATTGTTCATATGACTTAGGAAGATCCAAATATAAATGTCTTTACGACGAGTTCCGGAAAATAATAATTTTTCATTATCCTTTCTTAAAATATGACACAATCCTTTCGCAAAGCTAACTTTGTAACCTTTGTCACAAAGTTGACTTATTGAAATAAGATTATGATTTAAACCACTAACAAGATAAACATCACTAATTAATGGTTTAGAAGGGTTACCGACTTTACCAACACCTATGATGGTTCCGCTCTCGTTGCCTCCAAATACGACGCGGTTTCCATTCGCAATGGGAACCACTCCGGAGAGCAAACGAGCGTCACCCGTCATGTGTTTGGAGCACCCGCTATCGAGTATCCAATTCCCTTTGGAGCTAAATTTAAATTTGTTGCTCCTTTTCTTTTTCTTTTCCTTGAGTACCTAAAGATAGACACTTTCATATCATGGTACCCAAGGTCATTGGGTCCAAGGGATTAGACCTTTGGAAGCCAAGTCCAAGTGGACTTAGACTTCCCCACATAATTCTTACTATGCACAACATCCGAAAAATAAGCATTCATATATATTTGTTTTTCGTCCATGCTTGTGTCCTTTGGGCTCCAAATAGTGAAAATTTTGGGAGCCATCATCCTATTGGGTGCATGCATGCTACATTGATTTCTACGTGATGCATGTTGTG
This sequence comes from Scilla litardierei, assembly GCA_030789695.1. Taxonomy (NCBI): domain Eukaryota; kingdom Viridiplantae; phylum Streptophyta; class Magnoliopsida; order Asparagales; family Asparagaceae; genus Scilla; species Scilla litardierei. The sequence goes on along the minus strand of JAULAV010005129.1, from coordinate 9,404 downwards.
GATAGGCATACGGGACATGATGGAATGGTGCACGACGAGAATTATTCATATGATGAGGTGGGTGTACATATGCATGTGTGGAAACACGTGCGTGAGGGTGTCTCACTTGGTGTGCACGTGCCCGAGAATGTGTTGCATAAAAATCATCATATGTGTGAGCCGGTGGAGTAGGACGTGTGTTCCTACGTGGCATGTTATTAGTGTACATGTAGGCATGCCCCTTCTTTGGAGGTCCACCCAATGTGGGTTTCTTTTCGAAAGAGGGTGTGGACGAGGTGGAAGCACCATTGGAAGATGAACTTCCAATAGAGTGTTTGCTCCCACTCGTTGAGGCTTCGAAAGTTGGCCTAACAAAAGTAGTGACCGACTTGGATGAATTTCCCATCATATACCCCAAGCCAATGTGGTGTTTGGCCGGAAGTAAATCTTTTAGGATATTATCCAAATGGCCCTTACCCTTGTTGAATTTGTTGATTCGGCCCAATGTGTCCTCATATTTCTCTTTGAGAGAACGCAAAGAAGTATCCAAAGTGGATATTTGCGATGTGAGCACATAAACACGAGATTTAAGATTCTCGTTCTCAATACTCAAAGTCGAGTTTTGAGAAGTTAAATCCGCTATCTCATGTTCTTCCGCATCCTCAATGCTAACATGTTCAAGTTTAGATTTGAGATTCACAATCTCATTTCTTAACTCTTCAACAACGGTGTCGTTGTTGGTGATGATATTCTTAGGCGATGTTTAAATGCTAGCTAGGTCATCTTTTACCTTAGTATATCTATTTACTAACTTAGTGTATTTTGACCAAAGTTGAGAGTTAGCATTTCTAAGATCATCCATCGTTACCTCATCGCTTTCTTCATCACTATCATCGGAAGAGGAGGATCCTTGATCGTGCTCCTCTCTTGCCATGAAGCACATGTGTGCTTGCTCCACTTGCTCATCATCCGACTCTCCGCTTGAGGAATCCTCAGAGTCGGTGAAGGTAGCTCCGATAAGTCCCTTCTTGTTTCCTTTCGTGTACTTCTTGGACTTGTCATACTTTGGCGCCTTCCACTTCTCCTTGTGCTTATTGAGGGGACACTCCGCTTTCATGTGTCCCAGCTTATTACACTTGAAACACAAAGGAGAGGAAGAGGCGTTAGTAGAACCAAATTTAGCTTTGTTCTTGAATTTACCTTTTCGAAAGAAACGGTTGAACTTCTTGGCCATGAGTGCCATGGACTCCAAGTCCAACTCGTTTTCCGATTCTTCATCATCGGTAGAGGTGGATGAAGCCGCCTGAATGCAATCGCCTTTTTCTTAGGCGCATCTAGGTTCAAATATGACTTCATCTTTTCTTGTAGCTTCACCTTGCTATCTTTCCGTACCTCGTATGACATCAAAGTACCCATTAGTTGAACTACGGTATATTTGTTCATGTCATTACCTTCCTCGATGGCGAAGGTACGTTTTTCCCAAGAAGAGGGAAGTCCTTCAATAAGCTTTAAGCACTTCTCCTTTTGAGTGTGGGTCTTGCCGAGGGCCTCTAACTCGTTTATTATGTCAACGAAGCGAGCGTAATATTCTTTCATCTTCTCGCCCTGTTCGCATATGAAACATTTCGTAATCTTTGGTTACGACTACGAGTTTAGAGTCTCTTACCCTACTCGTCCCTTCATGTAGAATGAGGAGGGAGTTCCAAATTTGATATGCACTCTTACATGTGCATATCTTATTGAAATCCTCGGGCTCCAATGCACATTGCAAGGCGTTCATTGCCTGGCATTGCTTACCTCCGCGGCGACCTCCGCGGTAGTCCATTTCTCAAAATCTTCTTCTTCGGGTTCAATATACTCCTTCATTGTAGTTCTCCATAAAGATGCACTTCGAGGAAGGTTTCCATCCGACACTTCCAGTACCCGTAGTTGGTACCGTTGAAGAATGGAGGCCTCGTAGAGGAATGTCCTTCCATCACGGAAGATGCTCCTTCACGGTTCCTGAAGGTGTCATAGTTGGAAGGTGGACGCACGGTCTTGTTGTCGTTGGCAGACATAGCTGAGTATCTGGCTCTGATACCAAATGTAATGCCCTACCAGCTACTGCACAAGTACTAGAGGGGGGGTGAATAGTACTTTAAAATAATAAGGCGTATAATTCCAAATTAAATTGCACACAACTACCAAATCAATTTGCGGAAGCTTAAATTGAATGACAACAATGAAATTAACAATTCTAACAAACGATGTTAATGGGTTCGGATCCACCCAAGTCTCCCCGACTTGTTCCCGGTGATCCTACGTCCCAACCACCCGGATCCCCTCCGGATACTTGAGTTAGAAACCCTAACTCAAGATTTCCACTATGAATATCTTGTGAAAAACCTTCACAAGATCAAATCATACATGCAATGGCAAAGTGAATCCCACAACCCGGGATCACAAACTTCTCTCACAACCGAGAGAGCCAATAAGCAATATAAAAGAGTTTAGATGAAATAAATACTCTTACCACAAAATCCTATACCTTGAGTTTTTCTTACCCAATAGGTGGAATGAAGGATTTGAGGAAGATGATGTCACCAAGCCTAGCACCAAGGAAATGAGCAGCAATGGGTGCCTAGGGAAGAGTTGGAGACTTGGATCAAGCAATAGCTTGAAAAGCTCACCAAGAACAAGCTTCTCTCTAGATCTAGAAATGAGAGAGAATGGGTTTCTTGTGAGGAAGAGAGCTTTAGATGTGAGGGAGAATAGCTATCTCTTTAGAACTCAATGAATCTCTTAATGGCAGCTCTTTCCTAGATAGAAATGACCTAGGTTCGTATTTATAGGAACCCAAAAACACAAGTTAGGTCATTCTCCAACGGAAAGAAATCTGGGAGAATTAGTCGGTCAAAGAACAATCACTGACCGACTAGTTCATCAACTAGTCGGTCAGCCAAACAACGTGGACCGACTAAGAGTAGATCTGAGAAGAGATAGAATTTCAGACCTAGAAATCTAGTCGGTCCAAGAACACTTTCTGACCGACTAGTTTCACAACTAGTCGGTCAGTCAATGAACGTAGACCGACTAAGAGGCAAAATAACTTAGTCTGAATGCAAAGTGACTTAGTCGGTCTAAGAACAAAAGTTGACCGACTAGATTGTCAACTAGTCGGTCATCAAACGTTCTTAGACCGACTAACGGTAAACAGTAGCTCAGGAGAAATTTAGAGTGAACAGTAAGTCACAACTAGTCGGTCAAAGAAGCATCACTGACCGACTAGTTCACAAACTAGTCGGTCGGTGAGTCAACGTAGACCGACTAACTGTAAACAGTATAGTCCAAGAAATTAAGGAATCAAACTAGTCGGTCCAAGAACAGTTGCCGACCGACTAGATCACCATCTAGTCGGTCAGTACTTGTTCTTGTACCAACTAACATGCACAACAAAGTTCGAATCGAAGCGCGACGCTTCGAGGAAGTTAGAATGAACTTGTGCAAGGATCCTAGAGCTACGAAATGAGCGTAATGAAGATATAGACGTAAGATATACTCAAGGCTTAACATTCTATATATCGAAGCTAAAAGACTATAAATAAAACCTTAATAAACGGTCTTCGATAGCTTCGATTGAATCTTCATATTTCCAAAGCGTCGCAAGAGCTTCAACGAAGCTTTAGGCGATGAATATGAGCTTTGGAAAGTGTTGAGATGTCGCTTTGAATGTTCTCGTGAAATTGGCGACGATCTCCAATACTGCGCTCACAAATTGTTAGTTCATGAATTATTTATGTTTGCTCATCATCCAAAACCAAATCTGGGGAGTCCAATATTCAACAGAAAATACTCCTCCTCAGAAGTCCCTGCTGGAGTACTCGATGCCATCCATCGGGTCCACGTCTAGCATCCAACCTCCGGCTATCACGGTCGGGAGTGTCGAGCTAAAGCCATCATAAGTGACGTGGATCCAACAGGATCAATTTTCAGGGGCACCTATGGAGAGCCCAATCGAGCATCTAGACTCGTTCTTGGAGAAGTGTGACACCTTCAGAATCAACGGTGTCATGACTGAAGCTATCTGGCTCAAATTGTTCCCCTTCTCTCTGCGGGGCAAAGCTAAGTAATGGCTCAGGGGGAAAGGATCCCAATACCTTCACCACTTGGGAGAAGCTGTCCAACGCCTTCTTGAACAAGTTCTTTCCCCTAGGGAAGACGATGAAGCTGAGGAGCGCGATCTCCTCCTTCTCCCAAACCAGCCACGAGTCCTTGCACGTAGCATGGATAAGATATAAGGAGATGCAGCACAGATGCCGTCACCACGAGCTCCCTAAATGGCAAATTATAAATTTTTTTTACAACGGGTTGAGGGATGATCTGAAATCATCAATCGACGCCGCGGCTGGGGAGTCCTTTATGTCGAGAAACGAGGAAGATGCCGGTAAAATTCTGGAGGACATGGCATCTAACAATGAACGGTGGTGCGATGAGCGAGCCACACCCAGATCTGGAGGTATGCACAGAGTCGAAGAGGTCGACAAATTATCTAGCAAATTCGATTTGCTATCGACACAGATCTCGGCACTTATGGTAGGAGATGGTTGTGCCAACACCTAACAAGTAGCAGCGGTGGAAGCAGAAGTCCTAGGAGACTTTGATGGTGGTGATATCTCACCACCGATGGATCAAGCTAGCACACTTTTCTACAACCCGAAGGGTAACGTGCTTTATCCATCAAGGACTAGCTAAAATCCGGCTTATTCTCCCAATAACCGGAACCACCCCAACCTGAGCTATAGGGCACCATATCAGCAGCCCCAGCAACCGCATCAACAATTATATCAGCCACCTTGGCAGCAGTAGCAGTTGTATCAGCAGCAGTAATAGCCCCAACAGATGTACCAGCAATATCCCCCGAGGAATCAGCAGCCCCTCCACAGTAGCAACCATATAACCCAAACAGGGTAATCTCTCCGGTCGAGAGCCTCTTGACCCAATATATAACGAACCAGGAGAGGACGAACCAGCAGCTGCAGATGTGACAGAAGACCCTGGTCGATCAAGTAACCCAACTGGGGTTACAAGTGGCAAATCTTCAGAGGGCTCAGAGCCAATTGTCGGGTTAGCCGGAAGTAAATCCTAGGGGCCGAATCAGACATTGGCGTTGACGCATGACCATGCCAATGTGTCTGCGATAGTATTGAGGAGCGGCACTCAGATTCCAACTAGGGTGCCCGTTAAAGAACCTGAGGCTCCGTTGCTCGATGGGCAACCAAATGTGAAAGCAAATGTCGACGGAGCTTCATCATCAAGGACCATGACTCCGGAGGGAATCTCTGAGGAAGAGAAGATGAAGAACGAAGAGGGGAACTTGAAAGTCTTCAAGCCTGTGGTGCTGTTTCCCCAATGACTTGCCAAGGCGAAGATTAATGAGAAATATGGCAAGTTCTTTAATATGGTCAAAGACTTGAGCTTGCAGATCCCTTTCCTCGAGGCTATAGAGACTATCCCGTCCTATGCAAAATTCTTGAAGGACTTGGTGACGAGAGGGTCAAGGAAAGAAAAAGTCGTCCTGATTGCGGAGTGCAGCGCTCTGATTCAACGAGCGAATCCGCCCAAGCTCAAGGACCCATGGAGCTTCTCTATCCGATGTTCGATTGGAGAGGTGAAGATTAATCGGGCGCTCGTCGATTTGGGAGCGAGCGTCAGTCTGATGCCTCTATCGTTATATAATAGGATTAGAATGGGCGACCTTGAGCCCACCGAAATGACCCTTCAAATTGCAGACAGATCAGTCAAGTATCCGGTGGGGATTGTGGACGACCTGCCTGTAAACGTCAGCAGCATGCATGTACCACTAGATTTTGTTGTGATGGACATGCCGGAAGACAATCATACCCCGATCATCCTCGGGAGGCCCTTCATGGCGACCGCTGGCGTGCTAATTGCTGTGAAGAAAGGGAAGCTGTCCCTAAATGTGGGCGACCAGAAGGTCGAATTTGATTTGGGACTATCTATGAAGCATCCACCTGAGGAGCAAAGTTGCAATGTGCTGGAAGCTGAGGAAGAAAAGTAGTAGAGGATGGAGCTTGGGAGATCCTCTCGAGGAAACCCCCCGATAGCTTGGGGAGCCTGGTGGAACATGCTGGGTTGGAAGAAGAAAAAGTAGCCGGAGAAGTGTTTTCCTCCATGACGACCCCTCCCGGATTCCAGAAGGTTGCTCCGACGAGGAGCAAAGGAAAAGAGCCCATGGGGCTCACTGCTGATGAGATCCGGATCCTACAGAAAGTGGCGGTGGACGCCAATGTGAGGGAAAAGCCCCGGACACCACCAGTGGGAGGATCGTCGAGAGCGTCTACTTATCACCACTGTCAACACCAAGGGCCACCACTCCAAAAGCTGATGGGATGCCAATCATCGGGCATCACCTGCACCAACCACCTTGAAGATCTTATACCGGGAGTCGAGCAAACGAATTTAAACAACATCGCTTCATGGGAGGCAACCCATGTTCTGAAACTTCGTCGTTATTTTTAGGATTAGTTTTCTTATTTTTGAAGAATAAATACTTCAATGGGGATTACCGTCGGGAGACTTATATGAATTTTCTTGATTATGCATGGAATTACCCCCAACCAATCGGTTGATGCATCAACCGATCGGGTGGGCCGTATCTGAAGATGTCATATATCAGTTCATCATCAAACCGCTCGGGTGGAACAAGCTGAGACCGGGTGGAAGATCGTGTGAGAACAGCAGAGCTCTCAGGAAAACTTGGGATTAAATCAACCGATCAGTTGAGCTGAAGCCGTGGTCGTGTTGCTGTCCGGGTGAAGTCCACAGTGCTCTCGGGAAAATTGTGAAGCGACCAACCGATCGGGTGAAAACTCACCCGATCGGTTCGCCTGTAGCTGCCTTCCAACAAAATTTTTCCAAAATTAACCCAACCGCTCAGGTGAGATCTCACCCGATCGGTTCACCTAAACCCTATAAATACCCCATCCAACCGATTCGTTTTCACCCAACTTCCTCTCACCCCCCGTCGTTTCGACTGCCTCCTCTCTCAACCGGCCATCTACCACTCTCCCACAACTCCAGATCTCACTCTCCCCACTTCCTCCATCTCCCTCTTCATCAATCCCACTCCCATCCACCCCACTCAACCCCAATATCGCCCTAACCCTAAACCCTAACCCCCCCATTTCGAAAAATTCTCTTTTTGTTGGATCGAAGTGTCGCGGCTTCACAAATCTCTCGATTACACTGCGTGGAGTCCTTTGCGAGCAACGAATCACTTCGATATTGGGTAAACTCGTTCCTAAGCTTAACTTTTAATATTGCCCTATTATCATCTATTTGCTCTATTGCCGTCGTTTGTGTGCATTCATACTATTTTGCATTCTCATTGCACACCCACACACTCATGGCTAAGGACAAGGACAAGGGTAAGGGAATCATGAGGGAAGAGGGGCCGTCTCGCAAGAGACATAAATCTGTTGGATTTTCATAATCCCATGTTCACTTTCCTATTCTATTCCATATGATTTTGATGTGACAACTATCATTATTGCTACTCACTCTATCTATGTAGATGTGCAGATTCCTAATATATCCACGCTTGGACAATAATCACTTGATAAGGAATCCATGCACAAAGACATCTCAAATACTCACATGAAGCTCATCATGCATATCTACGGAAATCTACGGACTGATGTATTTTTATAGATTTTAGAGCCTTGAATATGAAATCCATCTAAGTCCTAGGTTCCTAATAACATATTCTACCAACCCTTTTTCAGATAAGTCAAAATTCACGTTTTTCTGTCTTAGTCGACTAAGGCAACCATTAGTCGACCAAAAAAAGTTTCTTCGAATTTTGACCTGAAAATTTCTGAGTAGTCTTCAGTCAACATCAGAAACTTACCGTTAAAATTTCAGTCAAAAATTCCAAAGTTTGACTTTTAGTCGACTAAGCCTTCTTTAGTCGACTAATGAAGTTTTTGTGTCCGTTTTAACTGAAACTTTCCAGACCGTTTCTGAACGGTAGGAAACTCCTTTTCCTCCCATTTTCCCTCAGAATAACTGCCCAAAAATACTATAAATAAGTGGGCATACCCCTCATTCTTTCCACACAACTTTCTTCTCTCTTTCTTCCTAGAATTGTTGATTCTAAGCAATCTTGCATTAGTTGCTCTTTTCTCATTTGCAAGAAGAAATCCATAGATTCTCTCTTCTTATGAGAATGGAAGAACTTCAAGATTCTTAATCATAGATCTTTTGGAAATTGAAGTTTTCTTCCTTGAAGCAATTTTGATCTTTTTCAACATCATTTTAGAAAGTTGTTTGTGTTCATAATTGTAAGAAGAAATCGATTGATCTCTCTCTTCTTTTTTGAACCAGAGAACTTCAAGTATTGTTCTTCATTTCATATCTTTTATATCTTGAAGTCTCTTTTGAAAACACCATCCTTGAATTTCATTTTAAATTCATAACAAGGCTATAGGTGTTTTTCTATTTCTTATTTAACAAGTTTGAATCTCTTTTGAGATTGTACAAAGTTTGGGACACGGGGAGTGTCGCCATTTTTGTAAGTTGGTGCTTGCGGGGCAAGTGATTATAGTGGATTGAAAATATCTACGGGGTAGAGAACTGGAGTAGGATCAAGAGGATCCGAACTAGGATAAATCTCTGTGTTTGCGTTTGATTTACTTTTTCTACATACTTTACTTTCTGCACATCTTACACAATTAGAAGTAACTCTTTAATTGCAACATTTAATTTTTTAATATACACTATTCACTCCCCCTCTAGTGTATTTGATCCTTACAGGCTAGAATTACATTTGGTATCAGAGCAAGGCTAAGATGGCAGCAAGTTCCTCGACATCAAACATGAACGCCGTTCCACACAGCTACAATCAGCATCCTGAAGGGTACTCTCAAACTCGTCCTCCTCTATTTGATGGTTCAAATTACTCATATTGGAAAATACGAGTGGAGATTCATCTCCAAAGTATGAATTATGAGATTTGGGACATCGTAGAGACATGATATACAAAGCCAGAAACACCTGTTGCTGATTGGACCACCAACGACAAATCTGCAAAGAACAACAACTCAAAGGCCATGAATGCTTTATTCTGTGCTATGGATAAACATGAGTTTAATCGAGTATCTCAGGCCAAAAGTGCAAAGGAAATTTGGCACATACTTGAGGTAACTCATGAAGGAACCAGTAAAGTAAAGGAAACCAAGATTGCTTCCTTGGTTCATAAGTATGAGTTGTTCAAGATACAAGACAAAGAGACGATTGGATAAATGAACACCAGTTTCAATAACATTATTAATTCTCTTAATGCTCTTGGAAAATTTTACTCTTCTCTTGATCAGGTACGCAAGATTCTTAAGGTACTCTCCCCAGAATGGCGTCCAAAGATCACT
>JAULAV010005128.1:0-14000 GCA_030789695.1 Scilla litardierei | reverse complement strand
ATTTAAAAGTATAGGAAAAATACAGGCCGTTACATTCTACCCTACTTAAAATAATTCCGTCCTCGGAATTCAGAAGATCGGTAATCGCCTAAGCAATTCAAAAGATCGACCGGAAGGTTTGACGAACGATCACGACATAGGAAAATAAGTTGTTAATAGCATGAAATATAATGTGACATCACAGCATTTAAGAAAGCAAAAGATGAACTCATAAATACATAATATCACCATAGTTTTTGTAACTAGTTTCGAAACCTAGTATCATCACCATAGTCACTTCCGATTTATCAAGTAGCCAAAATATGAGATAATGGCGTTACATGAAAATGAGGGATATCATGATGATGACCTCTGTTCGAACTTGGAATCTGAGGTGATAAATCAGTAGCAAGCTTATTGAACAACATAACATAAAGATCATAAAGTCTAAAATTACAACTCATGGCATTAATGAATACTGGTACCTAGCCAAGCAAATCATCGCCATAGCATACATAAACGTAAGGCCTAAAGCTAATGCATTCGCGCTGCTACAACTTAACCAGCCGAACACAAATGACTTCATCTGCCATGCTACCAAATTACAAGTCAATATCCAGATCGACACGTATAGGCAAATGTAAGGCCAATTCTCGCGGGTCAAGATCATTGCTATCACTTCTTCCAGCAGTTTCCATAACATCCAATAAGAAGCCCACATCCTAGCCGTCTCCCAAATCCGAGCACAATACGGACATCCAGCTTCAAAACCGAAGGCCAAAAGCAATCCAATAATCGTCGACAATAATACTAGATGCCAACACCAATGGTTGATATCTACTGCCATCATCATCAGCCCTAAGCAATTTAACGACCAAAAAGTCACGAACCCACAAACACGAAGGAGCGGCCCTAAGAGGAAATCGGAGCTGGGCACCTCAAGGGGGAAGAACCAGAAAAAGGAGCTCCCAAGAATACCAATAGCGGCGGGTTCCCAATATCCCGACCACACGGCAATAGCGAGGGTGGCGGTGAGGGCTGTCACTAAGCCCAACAATCCCCAAGGTCGTCGTCGGGCCATCGGAGGCTGGCGATCCGCGACGGCGAGAGCTGCGACTGGCTGTCGATCCATGGCGGGGACTTCGGGATGAAGCGGAGCTGGCGGAGTGAGGCCGGAGGAGCTCGGGCGAGAGAGGCGAGGTGGAGGTGAGTTGGGGCGAAGGGGGAGCCGTGGGAATGACTTGGTGAGGAAGGAGAGGGGGGTTTTAAGAAGGGGAAAAAAGTGAGGGTTTGAAAAGGCGCGCCGAAAGTAGGCAATAGGGTAGGGTAGGGTTAGGCGGGAACGGAGCTCGAGGCGAGGAAGATGACAAAATCAATAATGAGGGGAGGTGGTAAGCGTGGAACAAAATCGGGTACAAGATGAAAGCAGGGTCTAGAAGAGAAACACGAACTCAAGAAGGATGCAATAATGCAACAGCCTACACGTCGAGTCTGGCTCGATACTCCACTGGTCCTTCTGATCGGCTTTTGCTGAGGAACACGAACTTTGGATGATTGGGTATATCGATTTCTACCCTCCTTTGACGACATTCAATGGTGGCATGAAATGATCCCAACCAATACATCCCGAAGAAGTCGACAAAGAGATCTCATCTACAAATCACCATAGAGCATTGGAGGCATCCGCTAGCTACCGGTAGTGAACCGCCAACGGTCTCGACCTTCCAACGGGAGTCAGAGGTTCAACAGTGATAGCATGTGTTTGAACGAAACGACTGGCCAAGAAGCAATGTGTAGCTCTTGAGTCGAACAGTGTGAGGGCAGGTTTACCGGCTATTAAGACGGTACCTACCGTGATGAGAATCAAGTCTAAGCTTACGATTTCTAAGTAATAGAGGGTATATCTTAGTGAGATATATCGTACCTGTGATTACTTGGTCCGTAGCCTCGGCCTCTTCTACTGTCGTGGTATAATCTTGGCATCTCTAGGGTGGCGCCTGTCGTCGAGTCTGCTGGTACACTTGCTGCTGAGGAGGGAGTGGTTGACGTTGCTGAATAGATGGTGGTGGTCGCTTCCGTTGTGGAACTCGAACTTCTGGTGGTCGAAAATTCGAACGCCACTCTCCGTAGCCAGAATTCAAGCGTAGAAAGATTCTAAGAAGGTCAATCGAAAGGTCATCAAGCTAAAAGAAGGGTGATAGTGATGAAGATCGATGGCGTTACATAATCATGATTCACGTCCTTGCGGTCCAGCAGACACGGTCAGGGAAGTGACTAAGCTAGGATCACTTATGCCCAGTCTAGCCAGGTCGATCCACAGACTTTAGCCAAGCACATTGACCGGTATCATGGTCCATTGAAGGAAGATTATCATTCATACGAGTGCCACCGATACAAAAGATTTTTATTAATAACTAATTAATCCTATCAAAATTTAGGCTTTGTTAATGGCTTTTATTAAGGCCAGACAGGTCAGCTCCATTGGGGCTCTTCGAAGTGTTCACGTCCATCTTTCGAGTGTCAAACCTACATTCAAAAAAAATGTCAGCTTAGTCGAGTATCGTATATGACACATCCTGGTTTCACTATACTGTTCACGAGGTATTTTGCACGGACCTGCGTGGGCCGCCAAACCTGTAACGACCCGCTCTCGGGGGCCCGTTACTTATTTGGTTTATTCGCAGGTTCCGCAGTTTACCAGTGAAATCAGCATAGCCACAACTCAGAGATGTATCACAATACTCAGACCAGCGTACAGACGTTATTACAGTCCAAATTAAAGTACAACAACAACCAGCACTCTCTCTCACAAATACATGAAGGAAGTACTGAAAGAAAATGCGGAAAAGGAAATACACTGTACAACACACACACCAACAGAATAGTAACTGAAACTCTGCAGCCTCTGGGTCAATGTAGGCTCCATGAACTCTGGGGCAATCTCCTTGATCAGGTCTTCGTCTGCCGGTGCCATAAATGGAACCGAAGGTAAGTCACAACAATTCTAGCGATAGAAAAAGAGGAGTGCACAAATATGGAGCAGTCTATAGTAAACAAGTGCGGAAAGTAAAGCAGTGACAGACAAGCATGCAAGTGCGATAGTAAAGTACCTCTGTCAAGCATGCAAGGGTGACAAGTAAAGTAAAGGTGACCGAGCAATGACAATAGCAATAACCATGACGATATCAATGATAATAGCAATAGGGAGAGTAATTGTGCCTAGCCTAGTTTGTGACTTATAACGGGAAGTACAGTGAGCAACCAAGAGTCCACCTGATATCCCGGGTTACAACAAAACGATACTGTTCAACAATTCGGTACTATTCCACAAATCGATATTGTTCAATACTGTTCAATACGAAGATCGGACTGGTCGCTCCCGCACTTCCACTATTATAAGTTACCCCAAAACCCAGTGTCTGTGCAGGTTACCGTTCTTTGCAATTTTACAAGTCATTTACCATTCTCACATTTCCAGTTACAATCTTTCTGTCAAGCATGCCAATAATCTGTTCAGGTCAATAACTGTTCCGAGACTAGGTGTCAAGTCCTATGTTCATACGAGTACACTATCTATATTTCTAAGGATAGAATTAAATGTGACTTACCATTTTAAGATTTGACGTAGGAAGACGAGGCTAGTGCTAGAGCTACCAAGGGTGCTCGTGCACATGAATCGATACCTGAAGCGATGCGAGTATTGGGTGTCCCAGGCGATGTTGACGTGAGGCACGTTTTATCTGCATCGTAGAATTGTGGAATTAGGTCCATGGTCACCAACCAGTTACAAGACATAAAACTAACCTATTATAACATTCACTTGAAGACTAATGTTAACTATCAAACTTGATTACTAGTTTAACTTATAACAAAACTTTAATAGTAATCTTAACTTAACAAGTTAAAATAATTTAACTAAACCTATTAATTATTAACCTATCAAAATTATTAACTAATTAACTTTAACTCAACTTATACTTATACATAAAAACTTACCTTTAAAAAAAACTAAACTTAATAACTAATAATAATATTAATAATAATAAACTTATAACCTTTTATAATTTTAATACCTAATATATTTAACTCAAATAATTTATACATTATAACTTTTAAAATATCTCTTAACCTCTTCCCCCTTCTATCTGTGTCTTCTCTCTTTCCCCCTTCTTCTTCTTCTTCTTCTTCTTGCACAGGGGAGGGGGTCCTAAGGGCGCGGCCATGGCACAGGCGACGGATCGGGGCAAGGGGGAGTCGGGGCGGCGCTGGGTGCCGGATCCGGGGTGCTCGGTGGCTCTGATCAGCGGTGCACGGCAGATCCAAGCGGTGGCGGCGGGATCTGGGGTCGGGCGGCATGATCGGTGGATCGACGGTGGTGACCAGGCGGGAGGGGCGAATCCGAGGCGGTGGCGGCGGAACCGGACGTGGCGAGACGGCGACAGAGGGATCAGCGGGATCTGATGGCGGAGCGTCGTGGTGAAGGCCGCACAGTCGAGCGGCGATGGCGGCGGGCTCTCGGAGGGGATCCTCGTGGCAACGGCGGGCTTCTCGGTAGCGGGGTGGCGTGAGGCGCTTCGGAGAACGGAGAGGCGGCGGCCGACGCTGTTGGAGCTTGGGGCGGTCGTGGTCGGTGTCGAATGGGCGCCTCGTCTGAGGTCCGAGGACGGCAAGGCTGACGGCGGTCGAGGAGCGGACGCTGCGGCATGGCTTCGACGCTCTGAGGCTACGGTTGGGTTCCAAGCGAAAGAAAAAGAGAGAGAGAGGTAGAGGGAGAGAGTGAGTAACTGTGAGCTTTGTTAGATGCGGGCTTGAACGAGAACAAGAGAGAGCGGGGGAGAGTTGTCACTGGGTTTGGGTTTGGATGCAAAGAGTAGGAGATGGAGAGGATTACACAGTGTGCCTGAGGGGGTTGGGTTCACGGGTTTCATTTATAGGCTATGGGAAAAATAACATAGGTTAAAAAAAATGTTACGGTAGGTGATAAAAATAGTATTAATTACTAGATATAATTAGGGTGGGTGGATCTGAAATTGTCGGATCTCACTTAGGCAACGAATTAAGAGGGTGGGGTTTGGGTAAAAATTAATTAGGAAAGGTAAAGTAACTCGGTTAAAAGTGATTAGTAAAGGTGAATAGTCGTTAGTGAATGTAATTAGCAAATCGGTAAAATACAGACACGTTTTCACAAATGACTTCAAAAATTTACGAAAACATACCCACGGGATCGTATCGACATGAGAATCGTGAATACATCATCCGTTTTGGGATTTGAGTTACGGAAATACTAGTTTTAGGCCAAAACGTTTAGAAAGCGGGTTTACGGGTTCTAGGCTGAAACGATATCCAAAAATTACGAAATTAATGTGGGGAGCCCTAAATGATAACATGATGCTACTGTAGAAGTTTGAAAACGTTTTGAATACGTTTGGATAGAAAATAAATTCGTCAAATCAAAACGGTAATTTTGGCAGATGAATTTTAACAGAAATGTTTTGGACATTTGAGAAAATCTGAAATTGTCGAAATACAATATAATAAGTCTAATGCTCTAAAATATTTTTATAAGAATTTTTGAAATCCGTTTAAAACTCATGATCAACCATTACAAATTACCTTTTAAAATGAAATTACATTAAATATTTAATTTAAAAGTATAGGAAAAATACATGCCGTTACAATGTGCATGTGGACGTGACCAACAAGAAAACAATCGAATGCCTATATTTCTATTTGTGTCGTCTACTAATTCCTAATGCGGCAAGTGAAACGTGCAAAAGATGGAAATGTGACAAAATGATCTCCACCAAAACCAAAGACCATGTGCGCTCGTGTCTGAGCAAAGACTTTCGCTTTCACTCTGTACAGTGGCTCCAATGTACCAGACGAAGATAGTGTAGGACCACAAAATCGGATGCATATACGGAGCTCCCTTTCCAAAAAGCGGAAAAGATATACCAAAAATATCAAGTTGCCAACTCATCCATCCCCAAATCGTCCAAGCCGCGATCACTATTTTTTGTCGTCTACTAATTCCTAATTCGGCAAGTGAAACGTGCAAAGATGTAACTGCAACAAAATGAACCCCACCAAAACTGAAAACCATGTGCTCGTGTCTGAGCAAGGAATTTCGCTTTCACTCTGTATTTCTTTTTTGTCCACTGACGGTGCACAAAACTGCCCAACGATTCGACCAACAAAAAACAAAGCGGATGTGCCCAAAAAAAGGCTTTAAAGTGCCCAACGATTGCGACTCTAGCACCCTAGCTTCACGTGGGGGGTTGGGGACAAAACAATTTGATAATAAAATTTACGGTGTTATGAATGAGGGAGGCCTTTGGCCTCCCCTCCTTCATTACCCATTCATTAGGCCCCCATTACTTAGAGTAATGGGGACCCTTGGTCTCCTAGAGGCTTTTGGCCTCCCCACTATGAGATATATAAATAGAGCACCATGGCTCTTAGCTATGGTGACTTATTCTTTTGCTAAGAAATCTTGTCTCTTTCTCTCTTGAGTTCATCATCATCCAACACGTTATCAGCACGTGTTCTTCCTTGAGCAAGAATCCAAGCCTAAATCCACACCAAATTGATCCCCTACGCGCAAGGAATCTTTGGTTGCTGCGGCGATTCGTTGGAGCGTTTCATCTACATTCATCCCTACGCGCAAGGAATCTAACGTTGCTGCGGCGGTTCGTTGGAGCGTTGCGGCATCCTAAAAGCGTTCGGGAGCTTGGATTATTATTTCTACGGATCATCGTCGCGTTCTTCCCTAGATCATTGATCTAGAGGTAAAACCCTATAATCCTGTAGATAAAATTAGACTAAATAATTTTTACATTGTTTTAATATACAAGTAAAAAAAATTTAGTCTAATAAAAGAAAAAAAATTTATCCCTATTACAAAGGTTTTTTTTTTTTCTATGAAAATTTTTTTTCCTTTTGCAATTAAAATTCTTCGGTGGGAAGAAGAACCGGAATGAAATCCTCCCCTCCCCCCTGACGGAGGAGGGGGCCTTCCCACAATGCCGACCATGCCCCCCCTGCAGTGGAGAGGGGGGCCTTCCGCGCCGCCGCCCCCCGCTGAAAGGGGGCAGCCTGAGGCCGAGGCCGATGGCAGGCTGAGCCCTGATGCCGAGGCCGATGGCAGGCTGAGCCCTGAGGCCGAGGCCGAAGCCGAGCCCGAGCCCGAGGCCGAGCCCTGAGGCCGAGGCCGAGGCCGAGCCCGTGACCGTGACCCGAGGCCCGAGGCCCGAGGCCGAGGCCGAGGCTAATTGTTTATTTTTGGCTCGAAGCCATAATAATTGCGACAAACAACTTTGCAGAACTACGGAACGGGCCACAAGCGCTTATACTAAAAATAATTTTTGGCCCGAAGCCACACAATTCTACAGAAATTCGGCTTCTTCATAATTTTAAAGAAGAATTAAATTTGCAAATTGAAATTTATGAGAAAAACTTTGTAAAATCAATAATTACATTTATATGTTCCTCTATTTATTTAAACATCTCTCTTGCAAATTATTATGTTTGGTTTACTAGAATTTTTAAAAAATATAATCATCTCAAAGATCCTGAGACCGCTCTGCCGTTAAGTAATTAACCTAACGGTGTATGACGTTTCCCCGTGGTCTACGAGATAGTTATATTTTCTAGTTTACTTTTTCCATATTTTTTTTATGCTTGAGATATATGCGTGGTTGTTTAATTTATGCCTGTAGCATATAAACTGCGTGGATGTTTAAAATAAGTAAAAATGTGTTTTTCGGGATCGGCCATTGTATACCTATTTACTTTCCTTGCACTTTTATTATCTTTTGAGAGAATTTGTAAGTGAGGAAATTTGTATTTAAAAGCCCAAGCTCGATGCAACAGCACATAGAATTGATGAAAACTCCTTCAATGGATCATGATGTCGGTCAATGTGCTTGGCTAAGTTTGCTGGACCAACCTAGCTTGACTGGGTAACAAGTGGTCCTGGCTTAGTCAATTCCCTGGCCGCGTCCGCTGGACCGCAAGGAGTTGATTCATGACTGTGTAAGCCAAAGCTCGATGCAACAGCATAAGAAGACGGATGCAGAAATAGGGACCCACCCGGGGTTTCCAAAGTTGTATTTTTCAATCTCTTTTCTTTGGACTGTAATCGAACTTTGGACTGTTTATTATTTTGGGTATCTGGCCGATCCCCGCATTTTTACTTATTAATTTATGCATGGTTTGTTGAATTTATTTTAATTCATGATTATCTTTAAATTGCATAGATAAAATGGCCAAATTGGCAAGCGTCGATTTCGATGTGCTCGATGCAGCTGGCAAGAATTACTTGAGCTGGCGAGTGGACCTGAAGTTCCACTTGCGCTCCATGGCGCTCCTGCACTCCATTCTGGCCCCCGCAGTGGCCCAATCATCGGCTCCCGCAGCATCCGATGCATCTGCTAGCAAAGCCCCAGAAGCGGCCCTTTCAGCTGGCAGTACCTCTACCACTGTCTCTGACATGGATAAGGCGAAAGCCATTATCTATATCAGACGACACATAGATCGGACCCTGAAGGCCGAATACTTGACGGTAGAGGACCCTCTGGAGTTATGGACAGCGTTAGAGGCACGCTACAGACATCAAATTGATGTCATACTCCCGCGTGCCAGCTATGAGTGGGAGAACCTCCGACTTCAGGACTACAAGTCCGTTGCTGAGTACAACTCAGCACTTCACAACATCACCTCACGACTGAAGTTGTGTGGTGAAGAAGTCTCGGAGCACCGCATGTTGGAAAAGACATTTACCTCGTTTCACGAGAAAGATGCTATCCTCATGCAGCAGTATCGTGAACGCAATTTCACGAAGTTCTCTGAACTGCTCTCTTGCCTCCTTAGGGCAGAGCAGAATAGAGACCTTTTACTGGCCACTCATAACCAGCGCCTGGCAGGCTCAGCTCCTATTCCCGAAGCCCACAGTGTTCACCCCCCGAAGTGGAAGAACAAGAAGAGGGGCAGAAAGAACAAAGGAAATGCCCCTATGAAACCAGCCATTGCTCCTCCCCAAAGCAAGAATAACAAAGGGAAGAAAAACTTCACTTGGAAATGTAAGAACACTGATACAGTGTCAAATCCAAAGAAGACATGGGAGGACAAATGTCATCGTTGTGGCATGACTGGACATTGGTCCAGAAACTGTCGCACACCTCGCCACTTCCAGGAACTGTATCAGGCGAGCCAGAAGCCTCCGCCTGAAACAAACATGGCAAATGTGGAAAATCCGACGAAGTTCACTTCCAAGGATTTCGAAAATGACGACCTGCTCGATTGAGCCTCATCTTTATCTATGCTTTTCAAAGAATAAATTGTAGCTTCATCTCTAGTATGCTTAATAAAGACGATCTTTTATTTTGAATGTATGCATTTTACATTTCCATCAATAAATTTTCGTTTTTGGCTTATATAGATGATGTATGAGTGCCTAGTGGACAGTGCCTCGACGCACACTATCCTTCGCGATGAATGCTATTTCAATAGCATAAGTAAATATGACGGTCCTGTCATTACAATTTCAGGACTGTCCAAAATAATCGAAGGATCTGGTGATGCAATATTATTGCTCCCAAATAACACAAGACTAAAAATCAATAATGCACTATTTTCTCCAAGATCAAATAGAAATCTCATAAGTTTCAAGGACATCCGTTTAAACGGATATCACTTAGAAACTAGAGATGAAAATAAGGTTGAATACCTGTATGTCACTCTTCGTAAAGATGGCCAGAAGACCATCTGCGAAATATTTAAGGGACTCCCGTCGGGTCTCTACCAAACATACATTCAACCAGTTGAAGCCAATATGACTGAGCACCAGACGTGCCAGCCAATGCCACCATTTCAACTATGGCATAACAGACTTGGTCACCCTGGATCCATTCTGATGCGACGCATCTTATCTGAATCCCGCGGACATGATTTGAAGAACCAGAAGATTCTTCAGAAAGGTGAATTTTCTTGTCCCCCTTGTTTCAAGGGGAAACTAATAACGAGACCATCGCCCCTAAAAGTGGGTTTAGAGTCTCCTGGCTTCCTTGAGAGGATACATGGTGACATTTGCGGGCCTATTCACCCCGCAAGTGGCCCATTTCGGTACTTCATGGTACTAATAGATGCATCCACAAAATGGTCTTATGTGTGCCTCTTGTCCACCCGTAACCTAGCTTTTCCAAAGCTGTTGGCACAGATAATTAGGTTACGTGCTCATTTCCCCGATAACCATATCAAGAAACTACGTCTTGATAATGCGGGCGAATTCACATCTCAAGTCTTCGAAGACTATTGCCAGGCAACGGGTATAGAAGTTGAACATCCAGTAGCTCATGTTCACACCCAGAATGGATTAGCAGAGTCCCTTATAAAGAGACTCCAATGGATTGCACGTCCATTGCTTATGCAATCCCAATTGCCGGTGGATGCTTGGGGGCATGCTATTCTGCATGCCGCATCTCTTATCAGGATACGCCCCTCTGGAGGCAATACATTATCTCCGATGCAACTAGCATACGGCTCAACTCCAGATATATCTCATTTGAGAATATTTGGTTGTGCGGTCTATGTTCCAATAGCACCACCTCAGAGGACCAAAATGGGTCCTCAACGTCGTTTAGGAATCTATATTGGATTTGATTCACCCTCGATTATTAGATACCTAGAACCCCTAACGGGGGACGCATTTAAGGCACGTCTTGCTGATTGTGAATTCGATGAGAAAACTTTTCCAAAGTTGGGCAAACATTCCAAGAAGCCTGAAGCTTCGGAGACCATTAATTGGGAAAATAAGTCTTTGTCCTTTTATGATCCGCGTACAAATCTGTGTGAAGATGAGATCCTGAAGATCCTTCACATCCAGAATACAGTACACCAATTGCCGGATAAATTCACGGACAACCAGAAGATCGTCCGTTCACACGTCCCTGCTGCTAACACTCCAGCTAGGATTGACATCCCTATAAATGGATGCAATCCACCCGCAGCAGAAATGGCTGTACCTCAATTGAAAAGAGGACGGCCACCAGGTTCAAAAGATAAAGTTCCTCGAAAGAGGAAGATTCCTGGTGAAAATAAGATTATCCCTCCGCAGGATACTGAGCTCAGGACAGCTACCTCTCCCCTCCTAATTTCCCCCGCAGAGGAAACATTAGGAGAAACATCATTAAACTTTGTACGTACTGGGGAGGTACTGGACCGACATAGCACAGTCGTCGACGACGATTTTGCGTTCACTATTGCCGTTCACGTCGCTGAATACGACGATGACGTCGAACCACTTTCTCTAGCGGATTGTAAACGCAGAGATGATTGGCCAAAGTGGGACGAGGCGATAAGAGTAGAGCTGGACTCACTCTCGAAACGCAAAGTCTTTGGACCTGTAGTCCAAACACCAGTAGGTGTAAGACCTGTGGGATATAAGTGGGTTTTCATTAGAAAAAGAAATGAACAAAATCTGATCGTCCGCTACAAGGCGCGTCTTGTAGCAAAGGGTTTTTCCCAAAGACCGGGTATCGATTATGAAGATACATACTCCCCGGTAATGGACGCTATTACATTCAGATTCTTAATAAGCCTATCATCTCTGGCAAGCCTAGAAATGCAGCTCATGGACGTTGTGACTGCATATCTTTATGGCGATTTAGATAAAAAGATCTATATGAAACTACCAGATGGGTTTAACTTACCCACAGAGATGAAAGAGATACCTCGGGAGGTATTCTCTGTTAGACTACATAGATCCTTGTATGGACTAAAACAGTCAGGCAAAATGTGGTATAACAGACTAAGTGATTTCCTTGCACAGCAAGGATTCACTAATAACGAAGTCTGCCCGTGCATCTTTATCAAAAGAACGGGAAAAGGATTCGTCATCATAGCAGTTTACGTTGATGACTTAAATCTCATAGGCTCTCCAGCAGAGATTAATGTGATATCTGCAAGGCTAAAGCAAACTTTTGAAATGAAAGACCTAGGCAGAACGAAGTATTGCCTTAGCTTACAGATTGAACACCTACGAGGTGGAATCCTCCTACATCAATCCAATTATACCAGGAAGCTTTTAAATAAGTTCCAAATGGATAAATGTCATCCTTTATGTACCCCTATGGTCGTGAGATCATTAGACGTACAAAAGGACCCCTTCCGGCCTCTGGAAGAGGGGGAGGAGATACTGGGTCCAGAAGTACCCTACCTAAGTGCCATTGGTGCACTTCTCTATCTGGCTAACTGCACGCGTCCCGATATAGCGTTTGCAGTCAATCTCCTAGCCAGACACAGTGCAGCGCCTACAAAGCGCCACTGGAATGGAGTAAAGCATCTTCTGCGATACCTCCAGGGTTCCGTAGACCTTGGACTTTACTACCAGAGAGGTGCTTCCTCCCAGTTACTTGGTTATGCCGATGCAGGCTATCTTTCAGATCCGCATACGGCAAAATCACAGACTGGTTTTGTCTTTACCTACGGAGGTACTGTTATCTCCTGGAGATCGGTAAAACAAACCACTACTGCTACATCTTCTAACCATGCAGAGCTCATCGCGATCCATGAAGCGAGCAGAGAATGTTTTTGGCTACGCTCCGTCGTCCAACACATTCTCCAATCCACTGGCCTGAAGACCGGTGATCTGGAGCCTACTGCCCTATTCGAAGACAACGCCGCGTGCATTGCTCAGCTTCAGAAGGGCTACATCAAAGGCGACAGGACAAAGCACATTTCTCCCAAGTTTTTCTGGACGCACGAGCAGAAGAACGACAAGCAGATTGAAGTTCGACAGATCCAGTCATGCAACAACCTAGCTGATCTTTTTACTAAGGCATTGCCTAAATGTACTTTTGTAAAGCTTGTAAAG
This sequence comes from Scilla litardierei, assembly GCA_030789695.1. Classification (NCBI taxonomy): domain Eukaryota; kingdom Viridiplantae; phylum Streptophyta; class Magnoliopsida; order Asparagales; family Asparagaceae; genus Scilla; species Scilla litardierei. The sequence goes on along the minus strand of JAULAV010005128.1, from coordinate 1,150 downwards.
AACATTGGTATGCGACAGTTGAAAGACCTGCAAGCCTGAAGCTTGTACGGATCAGGGGGAGTAACATGTGGGTTGCACTCTTTTTCCTTAAGCTGTTGGGTTTTCCCACTGGGTTTTCCACAGCTAAGGTTTTAACGAGGCAAACACACTTACTCTGGATCCAGAAGTATCCACCCCTTGCCTCAGTAGCTGAGACCGAAGTGATGAATGTGTAAGGGGGAGTGTTATGAATGAGGGAGGCCTTTGGCCTCCCCTCCTTCATTACCCATTCATTAGGCCCCCATTACTTAGAGTAATGGGGACCCTTGGTCTCCTAGAGGCTTTTGGCCTCCCCACTATGAGATATATAAATAGAGCACCATGGCTCTTAGCTATGGTGACTTATTCTTTTGCTAAGAAATCTTGTCTCTTTCTCTCTTGAGTTCATCATCATCCAACATACAGCAAATTATTTAAAAAGAATATGGTGAATAGTAAAGAAGGCAACAGTTAAAGGCTATTATGGTGTTTACTGATGTGTTAACATATGGAAGGAAGTTGGATGATCATACTATATGTAGGAATTCTAACAAAAGATTATACGTAAAATGGTTCCCCTCTAAATTTTTTAATACAATGCATACAAGTGATGCTACTCTATTACCCCCGTCAATTGATGCATAGATAATACACAGACATGCTTAATGCCAGCTCATTCAAGGGAAATAAATGTTTGCCTTCAGGCTTTATATTTATGAGGTCCGTGCGTCTTCTTCTCTCAGTTCATTCAAATTTCAACCACCCAGACATTGATTCGATTGCTCCAAAATATCAAACAATAATAATGCAATGCATTCCCATATATGGGACCGTCAGCAACAGCTGTCGATATGATTTTTAAGGAAATTGGAATGCATCTAATCCTCAAAAGCAGGAGCTGTGTGGTCCAAATCCAAATTATCCAATTGCCAAACAAGGGAAAAGCCAGCCAATTGCCAAACAGACCAAACCTGACAGCTAGCTAGCAAGATTCGTTCATGCTCACATGTGATTTCTCTTGCTTCAAAAGCAAGCCATCATCAGCCTTGTGATCTCAGTCACTCGTTCAACAAAGAGAGCCTTTGCCCAAACAAAGAAATCCACAACTTTAGCTAGGTTTCTCCCCAAGTAG
>JAULAV010005127.1:0-54993 GCA_030789695.1 Scilla litardierei | reverse complement strand
TGATTTATAAAGCTAGAAATTTCCAATAGCATATATGTTTATCATTCAGAGCATCGTGATATACTATTTAGGCCTGAGATCTGACCGATCATTCTTAGCACTCTCCTCTCACTTCTCTTTTGACTTTTCCTCTCTTTCTATTTTCATTTTTCTTATTTCTTTTTGTTTTCCTTCCGGCGTACCGATTATTCGTCTTCCTCGAGGACGAGTAAGAGATAAGCTTGGGGGATTTTGATGTGTCCATATTTTCTACTATTTTCATATCATCATTTCATTGCATCTCATACCATTTTTGCATCCAAATCCCACATTTTACTACGATATTGCATTTCTGACGATATATTCGAGTTTCGTAGTGTTTTATGAGTTTTCAGGGATTTTGGAGAGATTTGGGACCCCACTTGGGTATGGACACATCCGACATGCTCGTAGTGTAATGCCCTGTGAAGCTACTGCACATGTACTAGAGGGGGGGTGAATAGTACTTTAAAATAATCAAGATAATTATTCCTAATTATTGTGCAAGAAACAAACGACAATGCAGAATAAACAACAATCAACAAGAATTATCAAACGCAAACAAAGCATGTAACGGGTTCGGATCCACCCAAGTCTCCCCGACTTGTTCCCGGTGATCCTATGTCCCAACCACCCGGATCCCCTCCGGATACTTGAGTTAGAAATCCTAACTCAAGATTTCCACTAACCCACTTGCGGAAACTCCACAAGTGCAATCGACCTACAATCGATGTCCGTGAATCCCACAACCCGGGATCACGCAAACTCTCACAACCGAGAGTATACAACAATTCAATTCAATGAAATGAAATAAACACTTGCCTACAAAATCCTATGCCTTGAGTAAATCTTACCAAATTAGGGCAATGATGGATTTTGAGGAGAGAATGTCACCAAACCGAATCTCCACCAATAAGATCAGCGATCGAAGGCTAGGATGGAGGATGGTGACTTTGGATCAAGCTCTTGGCTTGGAAGGCTCACAATGGAGAGAATCTCTCTTGAGGAAATAGCTCAAAGAGTTTAGGGAGAGATTCTTGTGAGGAAGAGAAAGCTTTAGAATGGAGTTGAATAGCTTCTCTTAGATTTCTCCAAATCTCTAAAATGGCAGCCTTGAAACTTATGAAAGAGCCCCTCCAACTATATATAGGATAGAGGAGAGAGGGAGAGAAAAACGTTTCAAGAAAGGCTCCAACGGCTCTATTCTAAACCCAACTAGTCGGTCAAAGAACAACCACCGACCGACTAGTTCATCAACTAGTCGGTCAGTCAATCAACGTAGACCGATTAAAGAGTGAACAGGGAATAGGTCGAAGTTCAGACAAAAGGAACTAGTCGGTCCAAGATGAGTAGCTGACCGACTAGTTTCACAACTAGTCGGTCGGTTACTCAACTGAGACCGACTAAGAGATAAAACTGAAAGTCTGAGAACAAATTGATTTAGTCGGTCCAAGAACAAATGTTGACCGACTAGTTCATCAACTAGTCGGTCGTCAAATGTGCATAGACCGACTAACGATAAACAGTAAGTCAGGTGAAAATTGGCATGTACAGTAAATCTCAACTAGTCGGTCTAAGAAGGAAAGTTAACCGACTAGTTCATCAACTAGTCGGTCGATCAATGAACACAGACCGACTAATTATAAACAGTAGCTCAGGCTCAAAAATGGAAGTTCAACTAGTCGGTCCAAGAAGGATTCCAAACCGACTAGTTTCACAACTAGTCGGTCGGTGAACCTTCTTTGATCGACTAACTGTAAACAGTAACTGAGCTGAAATTGAAAAGGCAAACTAGTCGGTTCATGTAGAGTTGCCGACCGACTAGATCGTCATCTAGTCGGTTGGCTCTTCTACTTGAACCAACTAACATGCACTAGAAGTCGTGAATCGTAGCGCGAAGCTTCGGGAAAGATCGTATGGACTTCTACTAAGATCCTAGCTCTAAGATATGAGCGAAAAGAAGATTATAAAGTTAGTCCTACTCAAGGCTTAACATTCTATTCTATGAAGCTAGAAGACTATAAAATAAACCTTACGAGCCGTCTTCAAAGCTTCAATCTTCATTCTTGACTATAATAAAACTCCTTGAGCTTCAACGAAGCTTCAGGCATACAATCACGCGTATTAAGAAGTCTTGAGACGTCGCTTTTGATGTTCATATAGATTTGGCGACGATCTCCATAACTGCGCTCACAAAGTGTTAGTTCACGATATATTTATGTTTGCTCATCATCCAAAACCAAATCCGGGGAATCAATACTCAACATTCTCCCCCTTTTTGGTGATGACAAACCAACATAAATAGTAAGAAATAATAATGATTCAATTGAAATTTACTTACTCCCCCTGCATTGATGACACGTTAGTTCTGTATTCAATAATATTCATACGCATCAAGCAGCGAGGGAAATATAAAATATGAATCCTATTCTTGACATATAGGATCTAAATCCATTTTTATATCTTAACTCCCCCTGAATTTAACAAATCAAATTAGATTCATGGTAAATTCCTTTGAATTATTAATTAGCACATTGTCATTATTATATCTCTCCCCCTTTGGCATTAGTAAAAAGAGCGGGAGGAGATCAATGACAAAACCAATGGCTAAAAAATAACGCATGGGAGTCGAAGAGTACGACCATGGTCCAAATGACGCCAAAGTAAAACATCAAATGTGAAATATCGAATAAAAGCAAAGCGTGCCAATGAGACCAAAGTCGAAAATCGAGATACGACATCATCAATCCATATGCAACATCGAAAAATGAAATCATCAAGCCATAGGCGAAAATCGAAAAACGAAATCATCAAACCATAGGCGAACATAGACAAATGAAATCACCAAACCATAGGCGAAAATCGAAAAGTGAAATCATCAAACCATAGGCGTAAATCGAAAAACGAAATCACCAAGCCATAGGCGAAAATCGAAATACGAAATCATCAAGGCATAGGCGAAAATCGAAATCCGAAATCTGAAATCATCAAAACTCAAATAAGTTTCACGTATTGAGTTTTGGAACATTCTCTCCAAAATCAACATTCTTAGTTAAATAGAGTGCATGGAAAACAATTCTATGTTTCCATAGAAAGAATTCTATTTAACCAAGACAATATCGTCGAGCGACGAAATCAACATCAGAGACAAAAATCCAATGTGAAAACCAAATGTAGCAAAAATGACACCAAAAGTAATATGCAAAAATGTTATGCCAAACATAGATAGAACATCATAAATCTATGGCATACACAATTGTAGCAAACAAATTGAAACATAATGATACCAATCATAATAAAATCTAACAATGTATGCATTCAACCTACATGGATACCAAATGTATATCAAATGTAAGAAGATACTTACAACATTACGCTCCCCCTACTTTGGTGCATCACTTAAGCACCATCAACTTCAATTGAATGAAAAACTTTGCAAATCACAGAGTTGGTAGGGTTGGTATCCCATGGTGGATTGAACCTAGAAAAACTTAATATGGAGCTAAAAATTTGATTTGATGCTCCATCTCTTATCCTTGAGTACCTAAAGATAAAATATCATTCCATGGTACCCAAGGACTTTGGGTCCTAAGAAATTAGACCTTTGGAAGCCAAGTCCAATTGGACTTGGACTTCCCCACATAATCATCATTACGCACTACACTATCGAAATACGAATTCATATAAACTTGTTTTTCTTTCATGCTTGCGTCCTTTGGGCTCCAAATGGTGAATACTTTGGGAGCCCTATTCCTATTGGGAGCATGCATGCGTTGTTGATTTCTACGTGATGCATGTCGTGGATAGGCATAAGGAACATGATGCAAAGGTGCATGATGATAATTATTCATATGATAATAAGCATGAACATTTGCATGAGGTGGAACACGTGCATGAGTGTGTCTCATATGGTGTGCACGTGCCCATGGATGCGGAGCATAAAAATCATCATATGTGCTCACATGTGGAGTAGGATGTGTGTTCCTACGTGGCATGGCATACATGAAAGCATGACCCCTCTTTGGAGGTCCACCCAAAGTGGGTTTCTTTCCAAATGGGGGTGTGTTCCTAGCGGAAGCACCATTGGTAGGGGAACTACCCATGACGTGTTTGCTTCCACTAGTAGAAGCATCGGACGTTGGCCTAACAAAGGTGGCGGACGATTTGGATGACTCTCCCATCTTATACCCCAAGCCAATGTGATGTTTGGCCGGAAGTAAGTCATTTAGGATGTTGTCCAAATGGCCCTTACCTTTATTGAATTCATTGATTCGGCTCAATGTGCACTCATATTTCTCGGTGAGGGAATGCAAAGAAGCATCCAAGGTGGACACTTGCGATGCGAGTGCGCAAACACGTGACTTGAGATTTTTATTCTCAATACTCAAAGTTGAGTTTTGAGACTTCAAATCCGCTATCACATGTTCATCCGAGTCCTTGACATGAACATGCTCAAGTTGAGATTTGAGATTTACAATCTCATTTCTCAACCCTTCAACAACGGTGTCGTTGTTGACGATGATGGGTTTAGGCGAGTTTTTAAGACTATCTAACTCATTTTTAGTCTTATTAAATCGAGTAGCCAAATTAGAAAACTTATTCCAAAGTTGTTCGTTGGCTAATCTAAGTTCATCCGCAGTTACATCATCGCCTTCATCCTCGCTTCCATCCTCGCTTTCATTGCTATCATCGGAGAAAGTCCCTTGATCACGTTCTTCTTTTCCCATGAAGCACATGTGTGCTTTCTCCATTTTTTCATCGTCCGACTCTCCACTTGAAGAGTCGGAGTCGGTGAAAGTGCCGACAAGTCCTTTCTTGTGCCTTCTCGACTTGTCGTGCTTGGAAGCCTTCCACTTCCCCTTGTGTTTGTAGAGAGGACAATCCGGCTTGATATGCCCTGGCTTGTTGCATTTATAACACACGGCAGTAGAAGCATTAGTTGAAATAAACTTTGATTTACTTTTCAACTTACCTTGTCGGAAGAATCAGATGAACTTCTTTGCCATATCGGCCAAAGCTTCCATGTCCAACTCTTCTTCCGATTCTTCTTCCGATTCTTCATCATCGGTAGATGGAGCGGCCTTGTATGCAATCGCCTTTTTCTTTGGCTCGTCTTGATTCAAGTACGACTTCATCTTTTCTTTCATCATGAGCTTACTGTCCTTGCGTACCTCATAAGACATCAAGGTACCCATTAGTTGTGTGACAGTATATGATTTCATGTCATTACCTTCCTCGATGGTGAAGGTACGTTTCTCCCAACAAGAAGGAATTCCATCGATGATCTTCGAGACTTTCTCCTTTTGGGTGTATATTTTCCCAAGAGCCTCCAATTCGTTGGTAATGTCAACGAATCGAGCATAATACTCTTTCATCTTTTCACCCTGTTGTATGTGAAATAATTCGAAATCTTTATTAACAACAACAAGTTTGGAATCTCATACCCTACTTGTCCCTTCATGCAAGATGAGGAGGGAGTTCCATACTTGATATGCACTCTTACATGTGCATATCTTATTGAAATCCTCGGGCTCCAATGCGCATTGCAAGGCGTTCATTGCCTTGGCATTGCTTACCTCCGCGGCGACCTCCGCGGGAGTCCACTTCGTGAATTCTTGTTCGGGCTCGACATATTCTGTCAATATGGCTCTCCATAGTGAAGTGCTCCGGAGGAAGGTTTCCATCCGGCATTTCCAGTACCCATAGTTGGTACCGTTGAAGTGAGGAGGCCTGATTGAGGATAGCCCTTCCAAGACGGAAGAAGCTCCTTGACGATCCTTGAAGACATTGTAGTCGTTGTTTGTCATAGCTTTGACCTTGTAGCTTTAACCTTCGCTTTGATACCAAATGTAATGCCCTGTGAAGCTACTGCATATGTACTAGAGGGGGGGTGAATAGTACTTTAAAATAATCAAGATAGTTATTCCTAATTATTGTGTAAGAAACAAACGACAATGCAGAATAAACAACAATCAACAAGAATTATCAAACGCAAACAAAGCATGTAACGGGTTCGGATCCACCCAAGTCTCCCCGACTTGTTCCCGGTGATCCTACGTCCCAACCACCCGGATCCCCTCCGGATACTTGAGTTAGAAATCCTAACTCAAGATTTCCACTAACCCACTTGCGGAAACTCCACAAGTGCAATCGACCTACAATCGATGTCCGTGAATCCCACAACCCGGGATCACGCAAACTCTCACAACCGAGAGTATACAACAATTCAATGAAATGAAATGAAATAAACACTTGCCTACAAAATCCTATGCCTTGAGAAAATCTTACCAAATTAGGGCAATGATGGATTTTGAGGAGAGAATGTCACCAAACCGAATCTCCACCAATAAGATCATCGATCGAAGGCTAGGATGGAGAATGGTGACTTTGGATCAAGCTCTTGGCTTGGAAGGCTCACAATGGAGAGAATCTCTCTTGAGGAAATAGCTCAAAGAGTTTAGGGAGAGATTCTTGTGAGGAAGAGAAAGCTTTAGAATGGAGTTGAATAGCTTCTCTTAGATTTCTCCAAATCTCTAAAATGGCAGCCTTGAAGCTTATGAAAGAGCCCCTCCAACTATATATAGGATAGAGGAGGGAGGGAGAGAAAAACGTTACAAGAAAGGCTCCAACGGCTCTATTCTGAACCCAACTAGTCGGTCAAAGAACAACCACCGACCGACTAGTTCATCAACTAGTCGGTCGGTCAATCAACGTAGACCGACTAAAGAGTGAACAGGGAATAGGTCGAAGTTCAGACAAAAGGAACTAGTCGGTCCAAGAAGAGTAGCTGACCAACTAGTTTCACAACTAGTCGGTCGGTTACTCAACTGAGACCGACTAAGAGATAAAACTGAAAGTCTGAGAACAAATTGATTTAGTCGGTCCAAGAACAAATGTTGATCGACCAGTTCATCAACTAGTCGGTCGCCAAATGTGCATAGACCGACTAACGATAAACAGTAAGTCAGGTGAAAATTGGCATGTACAGTAAATCTCAACTAGTCGGTCTAAGAAGGAAAGTTGACCGACTAGTTCATCAACTAGTCAGTCGATCAATGAACACAGACCGACTAATTATAAACAGTAGCTCAGGCTCAAAAATGGAAGTTCAACTAGTCGGTCCAAGAAGGATTCCAAACCGACTAGTTTCACAACTAGTCGGTCGGTGAACCTTTTTTGACCGACTAACTGTAAACAGTAACTGAGCTGAAATTGAAAAGGCAAACTAGTCGGTTCATGTAGAGTTGCCGACCGACTAGATCGTCATCTAGTCGGTTGGCTCTTCTACTTGAACAAACTAACATTCACTAGAAGTCGCGAATCGAAGCGCGAAGCTTCGGGAAAGATCGTATAGACTTCTACTAAGATCCTAGCTCTAAGATATGAGCGAAAAGAAGATTATAAAGTTAGTCCTACTCAAGGCTTAACATTCTATTCTATGAAGCTAGAAGACTATAAAATAAACCTTACGAGCCGTCTTCAAAGCATCAATCTTCATTCTTGACTACAATAAAACTCCTTGAGCTTCAACGAAGCTTCAGGCATACAATCACGCGTATTGAGAAGTCTTGAGACGTCGCTTTTGATGTTCATATAGATTTGGCGACGATCTCCATAACTACGCTCACAAAGTGTTAGTTCACGATATATTTATGTTTGCTCATCATCCAAAACCAAATCCGGGGAATCAATACTCAACAGTGAGCTCATTGGCGAGGCTCTGGAGGAGTTTGCCACACTTCTGGAGCCATCAGAGGAGAAGAGAGAGAGAGAGCAGAGGAGAGATAGACAGCCCCAGCAGCATGCAGATAGTTTCCCAGAAAATGCTTGGTCCGAGCAGTTCAGCCGCTCGACCGAGCAGCTTCAATTTTGGATGATGAGCAGATACGGGCTGGCTCGGACCGAGCAGTTCAGCTGCTCGGTCGAGCAGCCTCAATTTCCACAGCTGAAGAAATCCAGCGACGCGGCCCAAGCAGCTGACCGAGTCGACCCCTACTCGGACCGAGCAGAGCTTACTCTCGGTCCGGGTAGGCAGAGTCGCAACTTTGAATCTTTCCCATTTCCTGTAGTGCTCAGTCGAGCAGCTCCTCTGCTCGGTCCGAGCGATCGAACGAGCAGTGTGTTGCTCGACCGAGTCACCTACTCGGTCGGCAGCTCCAGGGCTATTTTTGGAAAGATTGCTGAAGCCGCGATGCGCATGATTTTGGGCACTGAAGCTGGGAGCTGTGCGCGACTGCAACGGGGCGACATTCATTAGAGTTTTTGAATAGTTTTTGAGGGAGAGCTGGGCAATTTTGGAGAGATTCATTCTAGGTTAATTTTTGCAATAGAATTCTGGATCGAGATTATCATTTTTATTCTGGATTGTTCTTGTGCTTGGGAACTTGGAGCTATTTCTAGATCTATAAATCGCAATTCTCTTCGTTCTTCGCTGTAAGTTTTTATCCCCATTCTATTAATCCACGATGATGTGTTCGTATCTAAAAATTGCATTTTATCTGTCGCTATCGCTATGTGTGAGTAGCTTCTTTCTAGGGTTGATGGGTTAGCCATAGGATTCTAGGGGAAAATGTAGATCTGGATCCCTACATTGAATTGGGGATTTAGGGAAGTATTTCGGTAGATCCTACCGAATCCATAGACGACCCGTACTGAGATCATGCCCACGGTCTGTGGAATTGATGAGCTTAAGGGGTATCTAGGGATTCGAATAGGGAAATCGGTGGATCCAACCAAGGCTCGTGACCATGCCCGACTCGCATCTTGAGGGGATCCATCGACGAACTATACCGCTACGTTGACGGCTACCGCCATTGCGTCAACGAGAATCACCTAAATACTCTGCAATTCTAACCCACGAGAGTGGTACGAATTGGGGGATTAATTCCCTAGTCCTAATGCAATGCAAGGATCATATCCCAACGTTGACCCCCCAACGATCCTAGTGGTGATCCCTAAAGCCCTAGTCCCTTTAATTAGTATTACAACAACAACACCCAAACCAAATCTTTTACCCCGATAGCTATCTTACTTCAAGTCTTAGAAATAAACTGAGAATCCAGTGACACTATCACCGTCCCTGTGGGATTCGATATCTTATATACTATAACTCGACACCGTCCGCTTGCGGATTGAGCACGGAATTGAAGCCTAGGGGCCATAGCACGCCTGGCGATCGTGACACCGCCAGGTGGAACCTAAGTGTAGGTTTCGGGTGCGTCAGGGAGTGATATAAAACTTCTGACTAAACATTATAAAGTAATTTTAAAATGTGAAAATACGTGAATGCATAAATAGATGTACTAGCAAATATGGGTTGTTATAACTATTGGGAGAACACTCGGGACGAACTCTTGAAAGACCCAATGCTGTGATTGGGAAGCCCATTGTACTATTTCTTCGCATCTTTGCGTAGTGTTGTCTAAAAGGCTTGGTAAAGGAATGCATCATTTGCCCCGTGTATTTCCATCACGCCCTTGTAATCCTGAACGTGTTCTCGAGGGTTGCCCGATCCATCAAATTTATCCAGGTATAGCATCCTGAATTTGGGCAGTCATTGAGCTGAGGTGATATTCTTCTTCAGCAGATTATGCTCGTCGTCTGAGCTTGTAGATGGAGAATGAGGACGTCGCAATCGCCTTCCCTAGTCGAATTGTTAGGGGGAGACGGTGGAGGAGATTTGTTTCCTTGACTCTTCTGCTTATGGCCTAATTTAGATAGCTGAGGGGGCTGCGGATATGGACTCTCTTGCGACCATCACTTCCATGTTCATCGTTGTGCTGAGCAGGATGGCGGGATCCGGTTTTGGGCCCATTGGAATAGCCATTGCCTTGCTTGTTGGGCTAAGGTGATGCATTACTTTTGGGTTCTTTTTTCAGAGAGAGCGTCTTTCGCCGCTGTGTGAGCCGGTCCAATGTAGTAACACGGTCGCTCCACTACCGAGTGAATGGTACCATAGGGGCCCGCGAACAGCTTATGTCGTAAGAACAAATTACAGGGGCACCAATGTACGAGATGAAGATATTGTATGACCATAAAATTGGATGCCTACACGAAGCTCCCTTTCCCAAAGTGGAAAAGGTGTACCAAAAATATCAAGTTGCCAACTCATCCATCCTCAAATCGTCCAAAAAACTGTCATAAAAAAAGAGGCTAGCCTGGTGCATGTGAAACGTTAGTAGATTAAGCAGTAATTAGTAGATTAAGCAAGCATCAGTAGATTAAGTAGTATTCTATGAATTACCCACACCACACAGGAGTGAGGGGTGAGTAGTGAAGAGCTTTGTACAAGACTATTGTCATGTTCATCATTATTGCTTAAGGAGAGTCACAGGGTTATGTACTGATCAAAGCCTCGTCTTACACACGTCACACCTTTGCTGAAGCCAGACGATACATTGCATGTGACAGCGCAGGGGTCCGGGTACCATGGGGACCCAAAGAGTACAGCTCAGCTCGCATTTATAAAACAATCAAGAAGTCACCGGAATCTTCCGATATTTGGTTAATGGCCATGTCTTAAAAGAGGTAGCCTCATGAAGGCGTGTACTCTGCGCCACAAAAGTTGAAATGCACGACAAAAGCATGTTGCCAGCCTGTTCTGACAGTGCCACTATCCAACCACCGTAAGATCAACTCAATAATGTCGACGCCCAAAGACGAGCATTCTTGGCTTTTTGCTTCTTTTTGGACCCCATCTTCCTCTTTGTCCTTGCAAGGGTCAGTGTTGCATGCATGGATTGAGAGGTTTAAGGGAAAGAGAAACAGGGACATGTTGTGCTCTTCTTCAGGTCGGCTCAGATGGCTGGTCCTGCTTTTCTTGCCCTCCCCCCAACCACACATAAGAAAAGGAAAACGTACAATCAAAGATTAATAACAAAACCAAGAAACAAAACATAATAGCATCCACTTCAGTTTGTGTGCAAAGCTTCCTTTTTTTCTCCAATGATACCCGAAAGCTGTCAGGAGGGCTCAGGGCTAGACCTGACCACTGTTTGGTTCGAACCGTGGAACCGAACCGTGGAACCGAACCGGTTTGGAACCGAACCGAACCGGAACCGGTCGACCGGTTCCAAGAACCGGAACCGGAACCGGTCGACCGGTTCCAAGAACCGGAACCGGAACCGGGCCAAGCCGGTTCGGTTCCGGTTCGCACTTCTACAGAACCGAACCGGAACCGGCGGTTCTGGTTCCCCGGTTCCCCGATTCGGTTCTCCAGTTCTGGCTTCTTTCATTGGTCGTGAGGTCATGCTCTAGGACATTGAGGACCAAAACACAGTCATGGCCTTAGGGTGGTTCACATCAATATAGATGATTTATAGATGATTTGGGGCTTAACACAACGTGAACAATATGATTACACACAACCATTGGTGGTGAATGCAAACCTAGGTAACTGCTCCCCAAAGTACTTAACCAAGTAGCTCCTCTACATGGAATCATGTTGCAATTCACGTGATAAACAATTTAATTATTTTGTAAGATGCATATTACTTTATTTTTCAATCCCTATGTACAAGTTAAAAGAACATAAAAATGTTACTGCATTTCTCAAATTCTATGGACAGAAAATATATGGGAACCGGTCCCGAACCGGAACCGGACTCGAATCAGAATCGGAACCGGAACCAGAACCGGCCGGGAACCGGAACCGGAACCGAACCATCCCTAAAGCAGTTCGGTTCCGGTTCTGGGTTCGGACGGAACCGGAACCGGCGGTTCGGAACCGGAACCGAACCGGAACCGAACCGCGGTCGGGTCTACTCAGGGCCCAATAAAGCCATGTTGAATGGTCCCGGCAATTGTATTGGTGGAGGGATGTGGTCCAAAGTTGGTGCCTGGCATGGTGCGAGCTCAGCAGCTCGGAACAGTATTAGCTCCAACGGGGTGGAGGTCACAACTCTATCAGCTATTATCGCTTCCCATTATCGTCATCTGACTCCATCCTTGCTAACAAATATGTAACAATCACTGGTTCAGAACACTGCACGTGGCTGTCTTCTTATTAGATAGAATTCTTGTGCGTTGAATCCTTTATCCCAAAATTAATGTAGAACCGATCATATATTATTAGCAAAACGAGATTAATGATAAAATGTTGCGTTATGCTTGATCATTTTGAGCAGATGCAACTGACGTGTCGACCTCTATTGTATTGTACACACGGGGACCATGCATTATTACTCTTAAGTCTTAACTAAACCATGCATAATTGTCCTTGTATGCTTTTATGGCCCCGGGCAGATGTTTCTCTTTTTGAGCCTCGACGGTGTAAATCGAAAGTGCAATGAAGCACAACAGAGAATGCATACTCAAACGTTTGTCGTTTGCATTCAATGAATATTAGTTTCTAGGAGGCAAAACTAAATTGAAGAACATTAAGAGGAGGGGGCAAAGTTCATCACAGAAACTGGGTGGTGCATAATTACATGATTAGAAATGCACGAAAAAAGCATGTCGCCAAGCCTGTTCTGACAGTGCCACTATCACGTCGACGCCCAAAGAGGAGCATTCTTGGCTTTTTGCTTGTTTTGGCTGGACGACTTTTTAGTAACTCTTTCACATTTTCGTGCGTTGTGTTTGCAGGATCATCAAATGAAAGCAGCCTGACACAAGCCCTTCATCCATGCGTAAAAATCAAATGGAATCTGCAGCACTTTGCCAGGCCACCAAATTAAATTATTATTATTAGGTGAATAATGTTTTTAATCAAGGAGTGAAGTCATTTTCCCTTGTGCTACTTTTTGTGTGCAGGTTCTATTTAGAGCAAGAGGCCAAGACTTACAGCAAAGGGGTAAGACGCACCAGAGCTGAGAGGTGAGAATAGAGAGGGACCAGACGTTAAGTTTTGCTTTGTCCCTCGATGGTCCACAAAACTGCCCAACGAATGCGACTCTCACACCTTCGCTTCACGTGAGAGGTTGGTGACAAAACAATTTGATAATAAAATTTACGGCTAATTATTAAAAAAAACTATCATACTTTTCAAACTTAAATCTAACATTATGAGAAAAAGCTGAAGAAAAAGTAGGGCTTTTTATAATTACCATAAAACGTCTCACAATTTTGAATGTTTGGTTTGGACTCCCCATCTTTGACCACGATCAACGAGAAGTCAGCGGACTAACTCTTGATGTTACCGCTTGGCAGGTTGCTTATTTGTAGTTGAGCATTGTATCAAATAAGACAGAAAGTAATCAAGCATAAGAATATGGTGCAAACACCACAAGCCACAAGGTTGGCATTGCAACTAAGCATGTGTTTAATTCTATGGATCACAGCGCTGCTTACGTAGATAAAGTATATAGAAAATGGATCTATGAGGTACTTTCTTATGCAACTCAACAATGAGTGTTTGGATATTAGTCATGCCGTGCATTCCTTAATTCTATGGATCAAGGTTGTAAAAAGCGCTAGGCGCTAGGCGTTCGGATTGCTAGCGGCTAGCGTCCAGAGCATTAATTGGGGATTAATCGGGGATTAATCGGCCTAGGCGGATTTGCATTTTTTTAATTATTTTATTTATTTTTATATAATATATTTATGTTTATATATAAATATATATATTATTTAAAATACATCAAATATTTAATACATACTAAATCAACTCCATTTTACCTACTTTAGAGTATTTGTGTGCAAAAAAATAAAATTTAAAAGATACTCTTGTGCAATTAATCCATTTACCAAAAACGTCCAGACACTGCCCAGGAACCGCCTAGGAACCGCCTAGGAACCGTCCAGAGCGCCCAGACACCGCCCAGAACGCTTAGACGGCCGATTAATCCCAAAAATGCCCAGATTGACCGCCCAGGCCATACTCGGAGCGTTTACTGGCCGCCTAGCGCCTAGACGCTGCCTAGGCGGCGGCCCAGGCCGATTTTTAGAACACTGCTATGGATGATGTGTTACGTAGTCGAGAGCAGCCTCATATTTAAGGAGTTAGTGCCTGGCCTAATTTGAGATTTTAAGATTCACACAAGTACTGTAAGATTCACACAAATAGGACACGTGACAATACCCAGGTGTTCCCAACGATTCTTTCAATGAGAGACGTTATATTGCCTCTGTTAGGATTTGTACTTTACCCCCAACGTGTCCTACATGCGGGGAGCCTGAGCTGGGAGGCACGTGGGAGTGGATCGTGGGCTGTGAGATCGGTTGGCACCATGACGCACACGCTCTCTCCCCATCATCGCCATCCTACAACTGGCCAACGATTGGATCTTGGTGCAACGTGTTTCACGTGAATCCACCTTACCACAGCTTTTTTTTGTGATGGGTCCCACAATTGTTTCCCGTTTTTGGTCACCTGCCAAATTTAAATTTAGTTTTTTTATTAGATTTAGAATGTATATTTGCGGTAATGTTTTAAACAGGTCTTAATCTTCATTGCGCATGAGGAGAATTACAAATTAATTTATCAGTTCAGATTCTACTCCATTAAAGAAATGTAAACACCAATTAAACCATCTTGGAAACCATTGGGAGACTAAATAGGTGGTATTTGTTGTAGATCCAATGGCAAGTTGGCAATCTTGGAGAAATTAATCTATTGATCCCATCCAAAAATACAAAGCAAACAAAGCATTAAATGGATTCATATCTTCAAGTTAAACCATTCAGCAATTGTTCAAGTTCTTTTTTTGATACATGGGAGGTGGTAACAAGCACCTAGGTCAAGGACCTTAATGATGTAAATCAATATTTAGTTGTGTGGAACAAAAGTCCGGACAATTATTAAACACATGATATGTATCCTGCATGAAATCTAGACCATGCTTTGCGAGGGAATCTGCAACCATATTAGCCTCCCGAGGGATGCCTTTGAGAATAACTTGCCATTGACCGTGGAGGAGCCTTTTGACAGCAGGGAGGGCTTCATGGAAAAGACTGTTGAGTTCTCGTGTCTCAATTAACTTGATTGTTGCTTGGGAGTCTGTTTCCGGTATCACATTCATATATCCCAAGTTCCATGCCAGGTTCAAGCCATAGAGAATTGCTTGTAGCTCTACCGCAACAGGTGCACACAGAGGAATGCCTGATGAGAATCCATGTATCTAGCCTCCTGATGAGTCCCTAATCACGCCTCCTATACCAGCCTTAGAGTAGTCGCTAGTGACAGCACCATCCGTATTGATTTTGACCCAACCCATATCTGGAGGGCACCACTGTTGGAGCTGAGAATCGGTATGACTCAGGTCCACCCTCGAAAGGATACTCGCTGATTTAGCATAGGAAGACGCAAGATGTAGAATTCGGCGGATTGGCATGCTCCATTGGTGATGGGTCTCGAACACTGTTGCATTCCTCTCTTTCCACAACTACTACCAAGTAATCCCAAAGATCTGGGCCCAAGTGGACTGTGCTCTGCTCCTGGAATGATCACCAAGGTTCCTGTCCTACCAGGTACAT
Source organism: Scilla litardierei (assembly GCA_030789695.1). Classification (NCBI taxonomy): domain Eukaryota; kingdom Viridiplantae; phylum Streptophyta; class Magnoliopsida; order Asparagales; family Asparagaceae; genus Scilla; species Scilla litardierei. The sequence goes on along the minus strand of JAULAV010005127.1, from coordinate 39,561 downwards.
GCATTACTAGAGAATAAAAAGTAGTTAGGGAAATTCATACGCAAGGCAAGCCAAACTGACCTAACATGCCCATAATCTCTGAGACAATGTAGTAATGTCTCAGGGGAAGTGTGGCATACGGGACATTCTGACGTAGAAGAAAGCCTCCTGTGAAGGCGTTCCACGTTGGTTAGCAGTTTCCCATGACGGGCCAACCAGAGAAAAGATCGAATTCCCTGGGGACCGCACCATCTCCAAATGGCCTGCCAATGGGATTGAGTAGGAAAAATAGCACCAACAATCCAATTGTAGGCGTCCCCAACGGTACAACCTTCTGAGCCTCCACGATTCTAAATCGCACCATCGGGGCCGAACGAATCCTTGGGGGGACTTATGTCAGCAATCTTCTGACAAATCTCAGGGGGAAGGAGGTGATGTAAGCGCTCCCAGTTCCAATCGCCTAAGGCAGTAACAAATTTTGAGATTGGTTCAGGTGGAAGCCAAGCTCCAGGCATAGGGTAAACGATGTGGGAAAGAGGCAGAGTGTTTGGGATCCAAGGGTCATGCCAGAAACGGGCTGAGTGACCGTTTCCAATATTCCACTGCATTCTGCCAGTGACCGCTTCACAACCTTTCTTGATGGTAGACTAGACGGAGGAGCCTACATGTTTAGGGTTGAACTGGAGGATGTTGGTAGAGCCAAGATTATACTTGGCTTTAAGGGTTTTGCTCCAAGGACAATCAGGGGATCGCATGAGCCTCCAGGACAGGCGGGCTAAAAGGGCCAGATTTTGATCCTTAGGCCTCCGAAGCCCAGCTCCCCCATGGCTCTTAGGGAGACACACTTGGTCCCAGGAGATTAGATGGACCTTCCTGGAACTGGGGGAGGATCCCCAAACAAAGGACCTTACCAGACGATCAATTCGATCGCAGGTATGTTGTGGAAGCAGTGTGGTCTGCATAATATAGGAAGGGATAGCTTGGAGAACCGACTGGGCTAGGGTAATTGTAACGACTGGTTTTCATGTATCTGGATTATATTATATTATATATATGTTTTGGTGGATTTTCTCCTCATGTGTGGTTTTCGTCTCCGTAGCTTTCATTTCCGATCGTTTCGTCGTGATTTTCTAGATTCTTCTTTAGAATCGTCGATTTTGGAGTAAGTCATTAGTGACTGGCTTCATATCGGTCATATCTTATTGCTAGATCAAGCCTAGGAGTCTTAGGAATCGATCCCGGAGCTTCGCGCTCCATTTCGGAAATTTTTGTGCACGTTAGCCGGTACAAGAAGGGGAACCGACCGACTAGATGACGATTTAGTCGGTCGGCAAACCTTCATGGACCGACTAGTGTGCTTTGTAAATTATTCAGGAGTTACTGTTTACTTTTAGTCGGTCTAAGAACAACCACCGACCGACTAGATGCGCAACTAGTCGGTCAGAACTTGCTCTCAGACCGACTAGTTTCTGTCAGTAGATTTCACCTAAGTTACTGTTTATCGTTAGTCGGTCCATGAACACTCACCGACCGACTAGGTTGCAAACTAGTCGGTCGACGGGCCTTCACACTCGGAGCCGTTGACCGGGCCACGGGCCCGGCCCGGCCCGCGCCCCGTGGGATATTGCTAGCCTGTATTTCTTTTGTGTCCACAAAACTGCCCAAACGATTCGACCAACAAAAAACAAAGCGAAGGGACCCAAAAAAGGCTTTAAAATATCCAACGATTACGACTCTCGCACCTTTAGCTTCACGTGAGGGGTTGGTAACAAAACAATTTGATAATAAAATTTACGGCTAATTATTAAAATTTACGGCAAATTCCCGTGAGAAGTCAGCGCACTAACTCTTGATGTTACCGCTTGGTAGGTTGCTTATTTGTAGTTGAGCTTTGTATCAAATAAGACAAAGTAATCAAGCAGAAGAATATATAGTGCAAACACCACAAGGTTGGCATTGCAACTAAGCATGTGATTCATTCTTGGATGCATATTTTATATTGCTCAAGAAAAATACCACCAACATATGTCCTAAAAAAGCAGGAATCACGGAATAATCATGTAGACGCAAGGACCAACTTTGCGAATAATCATGTAGTTGCACATCTGAAAGGAACACAAAGAAGAGGCATAAATTGTGTAATCTATCATTAATTTTAACTTCATTGCACATGTATCTCATGTTTATAACTGATCCATTTAAAAATTGACTAGAATCACGGGAAGGAAAATCAGTACAATATTTGGTGAGGCCAAAAAACAACCAAAGAGTAGAAGGGAGATGGGCGAGAGCAGGGTGGGGGTGAAGGAATGGTAATGATGGCCTAAGGGATCAGATGGAGCATGTTAAATCCTTGCGAGGATGCATTGCACAACGTATCCGGTGCACATCAGTATATATGATTATTCATACCACCTTGATATAGTCTGCAAAGGAATGGTACCTTCAAAAACCTCGGTCAATACACATTGTCACCTCGCTATCATGAGAATTGGTCCACCATTTTACTGAAAGTGAAAAACTAATGAAGATCACAGCGCTAGCGCTGCTTATGTAGATAAAGTATATAGAAAATGAATCTATGAGGTACTTTCTTATGCAATTGAACAATGAGTGTATGGATATTAGCCATGCCGTACATTCTTTAATTCTGTGGATGATGTATTACGTAGCCGGGAGCAGCCTCATATCTAAGGAGTTAGTGCGGGCCTAATTTGAGATGATGCAGGCACGAATGGCTCATACACAAGATTACATAAACACATACAAAGTTAAGGTCTTCAAAAATAATGGCCAAGGACAAAGCTAAGTGAAAGCAGCATGCAAAGGAAGCAGCGAAAGCTTTTAAGAAGGCACAGTGAAGGCTCGAGCCAAGGTAGACCTTTGCCATGTAGATTCTGGCAGGGTACACCCACTCACTATAGGACTGGGTTTGGTCCTTATGAAGGTAGGAAAACATTGGTTACTGAAAAGATGCCTCCCAAGATCATGGGTGCACCTTCTAAGAGAAACATGATCAAGTATTGTGGCTACAATATTAGCAACCATGGTCATTGATGAGTGTTTATTTTATATACTTTTCATGTAGTTTTCATATTCATTTCCCACCACTCCACCACATATTCCATGGCATTCTTCCATCTTTTGTTTCCTTTTTACTTTTGGGTCTCTTTGATGCATTTCAGATAAAAACGTGGAGTTTTGGGACCCTAAAGCGAGGGTGGAGGCTTGGAAAGAAATCGAGAAGCAACGAGAGCCAAAATCATCAAAGGAGTGAAGAGGAATAGAAGATACACATGGCCATGTGTGTTACACCACACAGACGTGTCACCTAAGGCCCTAAAGAAGAGCTTAAAATGAAGGTCTACATGGTCGTGTGGCCTAATCCATACGACAGTGTAGATGACACACCAACCACACGGCCATTTACACGACCATGTAGGCCTTCATTTTATGCTCACGGTCGTGTGGGGGTGATTTGGAAGAGGAGCTAAATGAGGTCTACACGACCGTGTAGAATTCTACACGGTCGTGTAGCCGCAGAAGAAAATAGAAACAATAGCTGCTTTTGAGCTATTGTAGCCACACGGTCGTGTGGATTTTCACACGACCGTGTCGGCTAGGTTTTTTGAGCCAGATCTCAAGGGGTATTTTTGGGGAGTTATTGGGATTTTCTGGTATTATTATAAATAGCTTTTTGCTTTATTCTTTTAAAGAGCTTGTAAATAAATGTTAATGTTAATGTAAATGTTTTAGTAAATGTTGGTAGAACTACTAAAAAGGAAAATGTTTTAGTGGCAGTATGTGGCCGGATTGTAAATTTCTAATGGCAAGTTTGTAAATAAATAATTTTCAATAACTCTTAGGACAGGCTTGTAAATATTGTAATGTCAAACTTGTGAATAATTAATATTCAATAAACTTTAGAGGCATGCGCCAGGGGTTATTGAAAAACCATTACCAAGGCTGCGAAAATTGCCCCTTGCCGCGGATGCGAAAATTTCCCCCCAAAATTTTGCAATCCCACGAAATTTCCCCCCGCGGCGCTGAAGAAACCCCATTACCTTAACAAATTAAGTCTGTGCGCATAATTTATCTACAGCGTGAACACATCACTGCCTCCATCACGTTGAATAAAGAAAAATAAAAATTCCATATCATATTCTTAGATGTGACGCCTCAAGCTAAGCTTGGGGGTTAACCAACTGATCACATGAGTGAGCATGACATTAAAGTGGAGACGGTGCATAACGGGGAGATTTAATAACACCCAAACTTTACGAATTACTTTAGTTTTTAGAGATTTTTCATGAATCGAAATGAATATCTGAACGGCATGATTTTTTCTATTCTCTATTGCATGTTGCGTGGTTTCTTTATGCACCTTGTGTATCTGTGATTGAAAAGGGCGTTGCCAACCTCTTTATACTAGACTCTAGGGATTGCATGAGATTGATATGATTTGATGGCATTATTTTGTAGATTCCTATTCTTTGCCTGTACTGCATGCTGGTCATATGATTTATAAAGCTAGAAATTGCCAATAGCATGTATGTTTATCATTCAGAGCATCGTGATATACTATTTAGGCCTGAGATCTGACCGATCATTCTTAGCACTCTCCTCTCACTTCTCTTTTTACTTTTCCTCTCTTTCTATTTTCATTTTTCTTATTTCTTTTTGTTTTCCTTCCGGCGTACCGATTATTCGTCTTCCTCGAGGACGAGTAAGAGATAAGCTTGGGGGATTTTGATGTGTCCATATTTTCTACTATTTTCATATCATCATTTCATTGCATCTCATACCATTTTTGCATCCAAATCCCACATTTTACTACGATATTGCATTTCTGACGATATATTCGAGTTTCGTAGTGTTTTATGAGTTTTCAGGGATTTTGGAGAGATTTGGGACCCCACTTGGGTATGGACACATCCGACATGCTCGTAGTGTAATGCCCTGTGAAGCTACTGCACATGTACTAGAGGGGGGGTGAATAGTACTTTAAAACAATCAAGATAGTTATTCCTAATTATTGTGCAAGAAACAAACGACAATGCAGAATAAACAACAATCAACAAGAATTATCAAACGCAAACAAAGCATGTAACGGGTTCGGATCCACCCAAGTCTCCCCGACTTGTTCCCGGTGATCCTACGTCCCAACCACCCGGATCCCCTCCGGATACTTGAGTTAGAAATCCTAACTCAAGATTTCCACTAACCCACTTGCGGAAACTCCACAAGTGCAATCGACCTACAATCGATGTCCGTGAATCCCACAACCCGGGATCACGCAAACTCTCACAACCGAGAGTATACAACAATTCAATGAAATGAAATGAAATGAAATAAACACTTGCCTACAAAATCATATGCCTTGAGTAAATCTTACCAAATTAGGGCAATGATGGATTTTGAGGAGAGAATGTCACCAAACTGAATCTCCACCAATAAGATCAGCGATCGAAGGCTAGGATGGAGGATGGTGACTTTGGATCAAGCTCTTGGCTTGGAAGGCTCACAATGGAGAGAATCTCTCTTGAGGAAATAGCTCAAAGAGTTTAGGGAGAGATTCTTGTGAGGAAGAGAAAGCTTTAGAATGGAGTTGAATAGCTTCTCTTAGATTTCTCCAAATCTCTAAAATGGCAGCCTTGAAACTTATGAAAGAGCCCCTCCAACTATATATAGGATAGAGGAGGGAGGGAGAGAAAAACGTTTCAAGAAAGGCTCCAACGGCTCTATTCTGAACCCAACTAGTCGGTCAAAGAACAACCACCGATCGACTAGTTCATCAACTAGTCGGTCAGTCAATCAACGTAGACCGATTAAAGAGTGAACAGGGAATAGGTCGAAGTTCAGACAAAAGGAACTAGTCGGTCCAAGAAGAGTAGCTGACCGACTAGTTTCACAACTAGTCGGTCGGTTACTCAACTGAGACCGACTAAGAGATAAAACTGAAAGTCTGAGAACAAATTGATTTAGTCGGTCCAAGAACAAATGTTGACCGACTAGTTCATCAACTAGTCGGTCGTCAAATGTGCATAGACCGACTAACGATAAACAGTAAGTCAGGTGAAAATTGGCATGTACAGTAAAGCTCAACTAGTCGGTCTAAGAAGGAAAGTTAACCGACTAGTTCATTAACTAGTCGGTCGATCAATGAACACGGACCGACTAATTATAAACAGTAGCTCAGGCTCAAAAATGGAAGTTCAACTAGTCGGTCCAAGAAGGATTCCAAACCGACTAGTTTCACAACTAGTCGGTCGGTGAACCTTCTTTGATCGACTAACTGTAAACAGTAACTGAGCTGAAATTGAAAAGGCAAACTAGTCGGTTCATGTAGAGTTGCCGACCGACTAGATCGTCATCTAGTCGGTTGGCTCTTCTACTTGAACCAACTAACATGCACTAGAAGTCGTGAATCGAAGCGCGAAGCTTCAGGAAAGATCGTATGGACTTCTACTAAGATCCTAGATCTAAGATATGAGCGAAAAGAAGATTATAAAGTAAGTCCTACTCAAGGCTTAACATTCTATTCTATGAAGCTAGAAGACTATAAAATAAACCTTACGAGCCGTCTTCAAAGCTTCAATCTTCATTCTTGACTACAATAAAACTCCTTGAGCTTCAACGAAGCTTCAGGCATACAATCACGCGTATTAAGAAGTCTTGAGACGTCGCTTTTGATGTTCATATAGATTTGGCGACGATCTCCATAACTGCGCTCACAAAGTGTTAGTTCACGATATATTTATGTTTGCTCATCATCCAAAACCAAATCCGGGGAATCAATACTCAACATTCTCCCCCTTTTTGGTGATGACAAACCAACATAAATAGTAAGCAATAATAATGATTCAATTGAAATTTACTTACTCCCCCTGCATTGATGACACGTTAGTTCCGTATTCAATAATATTCATACGCATCAAGCAGCGAGGGAAATATAAAATATGAATCCTATTCTTGACATATAGGATCTAAATCCATTTTTATATCTTAACTCCCCCTGAATTTAACACATCAAATTAGATTCATGGTAAATTCCTTTGAATTATTAATTAGCACATTGTCATTATTATATCTCTCCCCCTTTGGCATTAGCAAAAAGAGCGGGAGGAGATCAACGACAAAACCAATGGCTAAAAAATAACGCATGAGAGTCGAAGAGTACGACCATGGTCCAAATGACGCCAAAGTAAAACATCAAATGTGAAATACCGAATAAAAGCAAAGCGTGCCAATGAGACCAAAGTCGAAAATCGAGATACGACATCATCAATCCATATGCAACATCGAAAAACGAAATCATCAAGCCATAGGCGAAAATCGAAAAACGAAATCATCAAACCATAGGCGAACATAGAAAAACGAAATCACCAAACCATAGGCGAAAATCGAAAAGTGAAATCATCAAACCATAGGCGTAAATCGAAAAACGAAATCACCAAGCCATAGGCGAAAATCGAAATACGAAATCATCAAGCCATAGGCGAAAATCGAAATCCGAAATCCGAAATCATCAAAACTCAAATAAGTTTCACGTATTGAGTTTTGGAACATTCTCTCCAAAATCAACATTCTTAGTTAAATAGAGTGCATGGAAAACAATTCTATGTTTCCATAGAAAGAATTCTATTTAACCAAGACAATATCGTCGAGCGACGAAATCAACATCAGAGACAAAAATCCAATGTGAAAACCAAATGTAGCAAAAATGACACCAAAAGTAATATGCAAAAATGTTATGCCAAACATAGATAGAACATCATAAATCTATGGCATACACAATTGTAGCAAACAAATTGAAACATAATGATACCAATCATAATAAAATCTAACAATGTATGCATTCAACCTACATGGATACCAAATGTATATCAAATGTAAGAAGATACTTACAACATTATGCTCCCCCTACTTTGGTGCATAACTTAAGCACCATCAACTTCAATTGAATGAAAAACTTTGCAAATCATGGAGTTGGTAGGGTTGGTATCCCATGGTGGATTGAACCTAGAAAAACTTAATATGGAGCTAAAAATTTGATTTGATGCTCCTTCTCTTATCCTTGAGTACCTAAAGATAAAATATCATTCCATGGTACCCAAGGACATTGGGTCCTAAGAAATTAGACCTTTGGAAGCCAAGTCCAATTGGACTTGGACTTCCCCACATAATCATCATTATGCACTACACTATCGAAATACGAATTCATATAAACTTGTTTTTCTTTCATGCTTGCGTCCTTTGGGCTCCAAATGGTGAATACTTTGGGAGCCCTATTTCTATTGGGAGCATGCATGCGTTGTTGATTTCTACGTGATGCATGTCGTGGATATGCATAAGGAACATATGCAAAGGTGCATGATGATAATTATTCATATGATAATAAGCATGAACATTTGCATGAGGTGGAACACGTGCATGAGTGTGTCTCATATGGTGTGCACGTGCCCGTGGATGCGGAGCATAAAAATCATCATATGTGCTCACATGTGGAGTAGGATGTGTGTTCCTACGTGGCATGGCATACATGAAAGCATGACCCCTCTTTGGAGGTCCACCCAAAGTGGGTTTCTTTCCAAATGGGGGTGTGTTCCTAGCGGAAGCACCATTGGTAGGGGAACTACCCATGACGTGTTTGCTTCCACTAGTAGAAGCATCGGACGTTGGCCTAACAAAGGTGGCGGACGATTTGGATGACTCTCCCATCTTATACCCCAAGCCAATGTGATGTTTGGCCGGAAGTAAGTCATTTAGGATGTTGTCCAAATGGCCCTTACCTTTATTGAATTCATTGATTCGGCTCAATGTGCACTCATATTTCTCGGTGAGGGAATGCAAAGAAGCATCCAAGGTGGACACTTGCGATGCGAGTGCGCAAACACGTGACTTGAGATTTTTATTCTCAATACTCAAAGTTGAGTTTTGAGACTTCAAATCCGCTATCACATGTTCATCCGAGTCCTTGACATGAACATGCTCAAGTTGAGATTTGAGATTTACAATCTCATTTCTCAACCCTTCAACAACAGTGTCGTTGTTGACGATGATGGGTTTAGGCGAGTTTTTAAGACTATCTAAATCATTTTTAGTCTTATTAAATCGAGTAGCCAAATTAGAAAACTTATTCCAAAGTTGTTCGTTGGCTAATCTAAGTTCATCCGCAGTTACATCATCGCCTTCATCCTCGCTTCCATCCTCGCTTTCATTGCTATCATCGGAGAAAGTCCCTTGATCATGTTCTTCTTTTCCCATGAAGCACATGTGTGCTTTCTCCATTTTTTCATCGTCCGACTCTCCACTTGAGGAGTCGGAGTCGGTGAAAGTGCCGACAAGTCCTTTCTTGTGCCTTCTCGACTTGTCGTGCTTGGAAGCCTTCCACTTCCCCTTGTGTTTGTAGAGAGGACAATCCGGCTTGATATGCCCTGGCTTGTTGCATTTATAACACACGGCAGTAGAAGCATTAGTTGAAATAAACTTTGATTTACTTTTCAACTTACCTTGTCGGAAGAATCAGATGAACTTCTTTGCCATATCGGCCAAAGCTTCCATGTCCAACTCTTCTTCCGATTCTTCTTCCGATTCTTCATCATCGGTAGATGGAGCGGCCTTGTATGCAATCGCCTTTTTCTTTGGCTCGTCTTGATTCAAGTACGACGTCATCTTTTCTTTCATCATGAGCTTACTGTCCTTGCATACCTCATAAGACATCAAGGTACCCATTAGTTGTGTGACAGTATATGATTTCATGTCATTACCTTCCTCGATGGTGAAGATACGTTTCTCCCAACAAGAAGGAAGTCCATCGATGATCTTCGAGACTTTCTCCTTTTGGGTGTATGTTTTCCCAAGAGCCTCCAATTCGTTGGTAATGTCAACGAATCGAGCATAATACTCTTTCATCTTCTCACCATGTTGTATGTGAAATAATTCGAAATCTTTATTAACAACAACAAGTTTGGAATCTCATACCCTACTTGTCCCTTCATGCAAGATGAGGAGGGAGTTCCATACTTGATATGCACTCTTACATGTGCATATCTTATTGAAATCCTCGGGCTCCAATGCGCATTGCAAGGCGTTCATTGCCTTGGCATTGCTTACCTCCGCGGCGACCTCCGCGGGAGTCCACTTCGTGAATTCTTGTTCGGGCTCGACATATTCTGTCAATATGGCTCTCCATAGTGAAGTGCTCCGGAGGAAGGTTTCCATCCGGCATTTCCAGTACCCATAGTTGGTACCGTTGAAGTGAGGAGGCCTGATTGAGGATAGCCCTTCCAAGACTGAAGAAGCTCCTTGACGATCCTTGAAGACATTGTAGTCGTTGTTTGTCATAGCTTTGACCTTGTAGCTTTAACCTTCGCTTTGATACCAAATGTAATGCCCTGTGAAGCTACTGCACATGTACTAGAGGGGGGGGTGAATAGTACTTTAAAATAATCAAGATAGTTATTCCTAATTATTGTGCAAGAAACAAACGACAATGCAGAATAAACAACAATCAACAAGAATTATCAAACGCAAACAAAGCATGTAACGGGTTCGGATCCACCCAAGTCTCCCCGACTTGTTCCCGGTGATTCTACGTCCCAACCACCCGGATCCCCTCTGGATACTTGAGTTAGAAATCCCAACTCAAGATTTCCACTAACCCACTTACCGAAACTCCACAAGTGCAATCGACCTACAATCGATGTCCGTGAATCCCACAACCCGGGATCACGCAAACTCTCACAACCGAGAGTATACAACAATTCAATGAAATGAAATGAAATGAAATAAACACTTGCCTACAAAATCCTATGCCTTGAGTAAATCTTACCAAATTAGGGCAATGATGGATTTTGAGGAGAGAATGTCACCAAACCGAATCTCCACCAATAAGATCAGCGATCGAAGGCTAGGATGAAGGATGGTGACTTTGGATCAAGCTCTTGGCTTGGAAGGCTCACAATGGAGAGAATCTCTCTTGAGGAAATAGCTCAAAGAGTTTAGGGAGAGATTCTTGTGAGGAAGAGAAAGCTTTAGAATGGAGTTGAATAGCTTCTCTTAGATTTCTCCAAATCTCTAAAATGGCAGCCTTGAAGCTTATGAAAGAGCCCCTCCAACTATATATAGGATAGAGGAGGGAGGGAGAGAAAAACGTTTCAAGAAAGGCTCCAACGGCTCTATTCTGAACCCAACTAGTCGGTCAAAGAACAACCACCGACCGACTAGTTCATCAACTAGTCGGTCGGTCAATCAACGTAGACCGACTAAAGAGTGAACAGGGAATAGGTCGAAGTTCAGACAAAAGGAACTAGTCGGTCCAAGAAGAGTAGCTGACCAACTAGTTTCACAACTAGTCGGTCGGTTACTCAACTGAGACCGACTAAGAGATAAAACTGAAAGTCTGAGAACAAATTGATTTAGTCGGTCCAAGAACAAATGTTGACCGACCAGTTCATCAACTAGTCGGTCGCCAAATGTGCATAGACCGACTAACGATAAACAGTAAGTCAGGTGAAAATTGGCATGTACAGTAAAGCTCAACTAGTCGGTCTAAGAAGGAAAGTTGACCGACTAGTTCATCAACTAGTCAGTCGATCAATGAACACAGACCGACTAATTATAAACAGTAGCTCAGGCTCAAAAATGGAAGTTCAACTAGTCGGTCCAAGAAGGATTCCAAACCGACTAGTTTCACAACTAGTCGGTCGGTGAACCTTTTTTGACCGACTAACTGTAAACAGTAACTGAGCTGAAATTGAAAAGGCAAACTAGTCGGTTCATGTAGAATTGCCGACCGACTAGATCGTCATCTAGTCGGTTGGCCCTTCTACTTGAACCAACTAACATGCACTAGAAGTCGCGAATCGAAGCGCGAAGCTTCGGGAAAGATCGTATAGACTTCTACTACGATCCTAGCTCTAAGATATGAGCGAAAAGAAGATTATAAAGTAAGTCCTACTCAAGGCTTAACATTCTATTCTATGAAGCTAGAAGACTATAAAATAAACCTTACGAGCCGTCTTCAAAGCTTCAATCTTCATTCTTGACTACAATAAAACTCCTTGAGCTTCAACGAAGCTTCAGGCATACAATCACGCGTATTGAGAAGTCTTGAGACGTCGCTTTTGATGTTCATATAGATTTGGCGACGATCTCCATAACTACGCTCACAAAGTGTTAGTTCACGATATATTTATGTTTGCTCATCATCCAAAATCAAATCCGGGGAATCAATACTCAACAGTGAGCTCATTGGCGAGGCTCTGGAGGAGTTTGCCACACTTCTGGAGCCATCAAAGGAGAAGAGAGAGAGAGAGAGAGCAGAGGAGAGAGAGACAGCCCCAGCAGCATGCAGATAGTTTCCCAGAAAATGCTCGGTCCGAGCAGTTCAGCTCCTCGACCGAGCAGCTTCAATTTTGGATGAGGAGCAGATACTGGCTTGCTCGGACCGAGCAGTTCAGCTGCTCGGTCGAGCAGCCTCAATTTCCACAACTGAAGAAATCCAGCGACGCGGCCCAAGCAGCTGACCGAGTCGACCCATACTCGGACCGAGCAGAGCTTACTCTCGGTCCGGGTAGGCAGAGCCGTAACTTTGAATCTTTCCCATTTCCTGTAGTGCTCAGTCGAGCAGCTCCTCTGCTCGGTCCGAGCGATCGAACGAGCAGTGTGTTGCTCGACCGAGTCACTTACTTGGTCGGCAGCTCCAGGGATATTTTTGGAAAGATTGCTGAAGCCGCGATGCGCGCGATTTTGGGCACTGAAGCTGGGAGCTGTGCGCAACTGCAACGGGGCGACATTCATTAGAGTTTTTGAATAGTTTTTGAGGGAGAGCTGGGCAATTTTGGAGAGATTCATTCTAGGTTAATTTTTGCAATAGAATTCTGGATCGAGATTATCATTTTTATTCTGGATTGTTCTTGTGCTTGGGAACTTGGAGCTATTTCTAGATCTATAAATCGCAATTCTCTTCGTTCTTCGCTGTAAGTTTTTATCCCCATTCTATTAATCCGCGATGATGTGTTCGTATCTAAAAATTGCATTTTATCTGTCGCTATCGCTATGTGTGAGTAGCTTCTTTCTAGGGTTGATGGGTTAGCCAAGGATTCTAGGGGAAAATGTAGATCTGGATCCCTACATTGAATTGGGGATTTAGGGAAGTATTTCGGTAGATCCTACCGAATCCATAGACGACTCGTACTGAGATCATGCCCACGGTCTGTGGAATTGATGAGCTTAAGGGGTATCTAGGGATTCGAATAGGGAAATCGGTGGATCCAACCAAGGCTCGTGACCATGCCCGGCTCGCATCTTGATGGGATCCATCGACGAACTATACCGCTACGTTGACGGCTACCGCCATTGCGTCAACGAGAATCACCGAAATACTCCGCAATTCTAACCCACGAGAGTGGTACGAATTGGGGGATTAATTTCCTATTCCTAATGCAATGCAAGGATCATATCCCAACGTTGACCCCCCAACGATCCTAGTGGTGATCCCTAAAGCCCTAGTCCCTTTAATTAGTATTACAACAACAACACCCAAACCAAATCTTTTACCCCGATAGCTATCTTACTTCAAGTCTTAGAAATAAACTGAGAATCCATTGACACTATCACCGTCCCTGTGGGATTCGATATCTTATATACTATAACTCGACACCGTCCGCTTGCGGATTAAGCACGGAATTGAAGCCTAGGGGCCATACCACGCCTGGCGATCGTGACACCGCCAGGTGGAACCTAAGTGTAGGTTTCGGGTGCGTCAGGGAGTGATATAAAACTTCTGACTAAACATTATAAAGTAATTTTAAAATGTGAAAATGCGTGAATGCATAAATAGATGTACTAGCAAATATGGGTTGTTATAACTATTGGGAGAACACTCGGGACGAACTCTTGAAAGACCCAATGCTGTGATTGGGAAGCCCATTGTACTATTTCTTCGCATCTTTGCGTAGTGTTGTCTAAAAGGCTTGGTAAAGGAATGCATCATTTGCCCCGTGTATTTCCATCACGCCCTTGTAATCCTGAACGTGTTCTCGAGGGTTGCCCGAGCCATCAAATTTATCCAGATATGGCATCCTGAATTTGGGCAGTCATTGAGCTGAGGTGATATTCTTCTTCAGCAGATTATGCTCGTCGTCTGAGCTTGTAGATGGAGAATGAGGACGTCGCAATCGCCTTCCCTAGTCGAATTGTTAGGGGGAGACGGTGGAGGAGATTTGTTTCCCTGACTCTTCTGCTTATGGCCTAATTTAGATAGCTGAGGGGGGCTGCGGATATGGACTCTCTTGCGACCATCACTTCCATGTTCATCGTTGTGCTGAGCAGGATGGCGGGATCCGGCTTTGGGCCCAGTGGAATAGCCATTGCCTTGCTTGTTGGGCTAAGGTGATGCATTACTTTTGGGTTCTTTTTTTCAGAGAGAGCGTCTTTCGCCGCTGTGTGAGCCGGTCCAATGTAGTAACACGGCCGCTCCACTACCGAGTGAATGGTACCATAGGGGCCCGCGAACAACTTATGTCGTAAGAACAAATTACAGGGGCACCAATGTACGAGATGAAGATATTGTATGACCACAAAATCGGATGCCTACACGAAGCTCCCTTTCCCAAAGTGGAAAAGGTGTACCAAAAATATCAAGTTGCCAACTCATCCATCCTCAAATCGTCCAAAAAACTGTCATAAAAAAAGAGGCTAGCCTGGTGCATGTGAAACGTTAGTAGATTAAGCAGTAATTAGTAGATTAAGCAAGCATCAGTAGATTAAGTAGTATTCTATGAATTACCCACACCACACAGGAGTGAGGGGTGAGTAGTGAAGAGCTTTGTACAAGACTATTGTCATGTTCATCATTATTGCTTAAGGAGAGTCACAGGGTTATGTACTGATCAAAGCCTCGTCTTACACACGTCACACCTTTGCTGAAGCCAGACGATACATTGCATGTGACAGCGCAGGGGTCCGGGTAGCAAGGGGACCCAAAGGGTACAGCTCAGCTCGCATTTATAAAACAATCAAGAAGTCACCGGAATCTTCCGATATTTGGTTAATGGCCATGTCTTAAAAGAGGTAGCCTCATGAAGGCGTGTACTCTGCGCCACAAAAGTTGAAATGCACGAAAAAAGCATGTTGCCAGCCTGTTCTGACAGTGCCACTATCCAACCACCGTAAGATCAACTCAATAATGTCAACGCCCAAAGACGAGCATTCTTGGCTTTTTGCTTCTTTTTGGACCCCATCTTCCTCTTTGTCCTTGCAAGGGTCAGTGTTGCATGCATGGATTGAGAGGTTTAAGGGAAAGAGAAACAGGGACATGTTGTGCTCTTCTTCAGGTCGGCTCAGATGGCTGGTCCTGCTTTTCTTGCCCTCCCCCCAACCACACATAAGAAAAGGAAAACGTACAATCAAAGATTAATAACAAAACCAAGAAACAAAACATAATAGCATCCACTTCAGTTTGTGTGCAAAGCTTCCTTTTTTTCTCCAATGATACCCGAAAGCTGTCAGGAGGGCTCAGGGCTAGACCTGACCACTGTTTGGTTCGAACCGTGGAACCGAACCGTGGAACCGAACCGGTTTGGAACCGAACCGAACCGGAACCGGTCGACCGGTTCCAAGAACCGGAACCGGAACCGGTCGACCGGTTCCAAGAACCGGAACCGGAACCGGGCCAAGCCGGTTCGGTTCCGGTTCGCACTTCTACAGAACCGAACCGGAACCGGCGGTTCTGGTTCCCCGGTTCCCCGATTCGGTTCTCCAGTTCTGGCTTCTTTCATTGGTCGTGAGGTCATGCTCTAGGACATTGAGGACCAAAACACAGTCATGGCCTTAGGGTGGTTCACATCAATATAGATGATTTATAGATGATTTGGGGCTTAACACAACGTGAACAATATGATTACACACAACCATTGGTGGTGAATGCAAACCTAGGTAACTGCTCCCCAAAGTACTTAACCAAGTAGCTCCTCTACATGGAATCATGTTGCAATTCACGTGATAAACAATTTAATTATTTTGTAAGATGCATATTACTTTATTTTTCAATCCCTATGTACAAGTTAAAAGAACATAAAAATGTTACTGCATTTCTCAAATTCTATGGACAGAAAATATATGGGAACCGGTCCCGAACCGGAACCGGACTCGAATCAGAATCGGAACCGGAACCAGAACCGGCCGGGAACCGGAACCGGAACCGAACCATCCCTAAAGCAGTTCGGTTCCGGTTCTGGGTTCGGACGGAACCGGAACCGGCGGTTCGGAACCGGAACCGAACCGGAACCGAACCGCGGTCGGGTCTACTCAGGGCCCAATAAAGCCATGTTGAATGGTCACAGCAATTGTATTGGTTGAGGGATGTGGTCCAAAGTTGGTGCCTGACATGGTGCGAGCTCAGCAGCTCGGAATAGTATTAGCTCCAACGGGGTGGAGGTCACAACTCTATCAGCTATTATCGCTTCCCATTATCGTCATCTGACTCCATCCTTGCTAACAAATATGTAATAATCACTGGTTCAGAACACTGCACGTGGATGTCTTATTAGATAGAATTCATGTGCGTTGAATCCTTTATCCCAAAATTAATGTAGAACCGATCATATATTATTAGCAAAACGAGATTAATGATAAAATGTTGCGTTATGCTTGATCATTTTGAGCAGATGCAACTGACGTGTCGACCTCTATTGTATTGTACACACGGGGACCATGCATTATTACTCTTAAGTCTTAACTAAACCATGCATAATTGTCCTTGTATGCTTTTATGGCCCCGGGCAGATGTTTCTCTTTTTGAGCCTCGACGGTGTAAATCGAAACTGCGATGAAGCACAACAGAGAATGCATACTCAAACGTTTGTCGTTTGCATTCAATGAATATTAGTTTCTAGGAGGCAAAACTAAATTGAAGAACATTAAGAGGAGGGGGCAAAGTTCATCACAGAAACTGGGTGGTGCATAATTACATGATTAGAAATGCACGAAAAAAGCATGTCGCCAAGCCTGTTCTGACAGTGCCACTATCACGTCGACGCCCAAAGAGGAGCATTCTTGGCTTTTTGCTTGTTTTGGCTGGACGACTTTTTAGTAACTCTTTCACATTTTCGTGCGTTGTGTTTGCAGGATCATCAAATGAAAGCAGCCTGACACAAGCCCTTCATCCATGCGTAAAAATCAAATGGAATCTGCAGCACTTTGCCAGGCCACCAAATTAAATTATTATTATTAGGTGAATAATGTTTTTAATCAAGGAGTGAAGTCATTTTCCCTTGTGCTACTTTTTGTGTGCAGGTTCTATTTAGAGCAAGAGGCCAAGACTTACAGCAAAGGGGTAAGACGCACCAGAGCTGAGAGGTGAGAATAGAGAGGGACCAGACGTTAAGTTTTGCTTTGTCCCTCGATGGTCCACAAAACTGCCCAACGAATGCGACTCTCACACCTTCGCTTCACGTGAGAGGTTGGTGACAAAACAATTTGATAATAAAATTTACGGCTAATTATTAAAAAAAACTATCATACTTTTCAAACTTAAATCTAACATTATGAGAAAAAGCGGAAGAAAAAGCAGGGCTTTTTATAATTACCATAAAACGTCTCCCAATTTTGTATGTTTGGTTTGGACTCCCCATCTTTGACCACGATCAACGAGAAGTCAGCGGACTAACTCTTGATGTTACCGCTTGGCAGGTTGCTTATTTGTAGTTGAGCATTGTATCAAATAAGACAGAAAGTAATCAAGCATAAGAATATGGTGCAAACACCACAAGCCACAAGGTTGGCATTGCAACTAAGCATGTGTTTAATTCTATGGATCACAGCGCTGCTTACGTAGATAAAGTATATAGAAAATGGATCTATGAGGTACTTTCTTATGCAACTCAACAATGAGTGTTTGGATATTAGCCATGCCGTGCATTCCTTAATTCTATGGATCAAGGTTGTAAAAAGCGCTAGGCGCTAGGCGTTCGGATTGCTAGCGGCTAGCGCCCAGCGCATTAATTGGGGATTAATCGGCCTAGGCGGATTTGCATTTTTTAATTATTTTATTTATTTTTATATAATATATTTATGTTTATATATATATATATATATATATATATTTAAAATACATCAAATATTTAATACATACTAAATCAAATCCATTTTACCTACTTTAGAGTATTTGTGTGCAACAAAATAAAATTTAAAAGATACTCTTGTGCAATTAAGCCATTTACCAAAAACGCCTAGACACTGCCCAGGAACCGCCTAGGAACCGCCCAGGAACCATCCAGAGCGCCCAGACACCGCCCAGAACGCTTAGACGGCCGATTAATCCCAAAAATGCCCAGATTGACCGCCCAGGCCATACTCGGAGCGTTTACTGGCCGCCTAGGCGCCGCCTAGGCGGCGGTCCAGGCCGATTTTTAGAACACTGCTATGGATGATGTGTTACGTAGTCGAGAGCAGCCTCATATCTAAGGAGTTAGTGCCTGGCCTAATTTGAGATTTTAAGATTCACACAAGTACTGTAAGATTCACACAAATAGGACACGTGACAATACCCAGGTGTTCCCAACGATTCTTTCAATGAGAGACGTTATATTGCCTCTGTTAGGATTTGTACTTTACCCACAACGTGTCCTACATGCGGGGAGCCTGAGCTGGGAGGCACGTGGGAGTGGATCGTGGGCTGTGAGATCGGTTGGCACCATGACGCACACGCTCTCTCCCCATCATCGCCATCCTACAACTGGCCAACGATTGGATCTTGGTGCAACGTGTTTCACGTGAATCCACCTTACCACAGCTTTTTTTTGTGATGGGTCCCACAATTGTTTCCCGTTTTTGGTCACCTGCCAAATTTAAATTTAGTTTTTTTATTAGATTTAGAATGTATATTTGCGGTAATGTTTTAAACAGGTCTTAATCTTCATTGCGCATGAGGAGAATTACAAATTAATTTATCAGTTCAGATTGTACTCCATTAAAGAAATGTAAACACCAATTAAACCATCTAGGAAACCATTGGGAGACTAAATAGGTGGTATTTATTGTAGATTCAATGGCAAGTTGGCAATCTTGGAGAAATTAATCTATTGATCCCACCCAAAAATACAAAGCAAGCAAAGCATTAAATGGATTCATATCTTCAAGTTAAACAATTCAGCAATTGTTCAAGTTCTTTTTTTGATATAAATGGGAGGTGCTAACAAGCACCTAGGTCAAGGACCTTAATGATGTAAATCAATATTTAGTTGTGTGGAACAAAAGTCCGGACAATTATTAAACACATGATATGTATCCTGCATGAAATCTAGACCATGCTTTGCGAGGGAATCTGCAACCATATTAGCCTCCCGAGGGATGCCTCTGAGAATAATTTGCCATTGACCGTGGAGGAGCCTTTTGACATCAGGGAGGGCTTCATGGAAAAGACTGTTGAGTTCTTGTGTCTCAATTAACTTGATTGTTGCTTGGGAGTCTGTTTCCGGTATCACATTCATATATCCCAAGTTCCATGCCAGGTTCAAGCCATAGAGAATTGCTTGTAGCTCTACCGCAACAGGTGCACACAGAGGAATGCCTGATGAGAATCCATGTATCTAGCCTCCTGATGAGTCCCTAATCACGCCTCCTATACCAGCCTTAGAGTAGTCGCTAGTGACAGCACCATCCGTATTGATTTTGACCCAACCCATATCTGGAGGGCACCACTGTTGGAGCTGAGAATCGGTATGACTCAGGTCCACCCTCGAAAGGATACTCGCTGATTTAGCATAGGAAGACGCAAGATGTAGAATTCGGCGGATTGGCATGCTCCATTGGTGATGGGTCTCGAACACTGTTGCATTCCTCTCTTTCCACAACTACTACCAAGTAATCCCAAAGATCTGGGCCCAAGTGGACTGTGCTCTGCTCCTGGAATGATCACCAAGGTTCCTGTCCTACCAGGTACATGCATTACTAGAGAATAAAAAGTAGTTAGGGAAATTCATACGCAAGGCAAGCCAAACTGACCTAACATGCCCATAATCTCTGAGACAATGTAGTAATGTCTCAGGGGAAGTGTGGCATACGGGACATTCTGACGTAGAAGAAAGCCTCCTGTGAAGGCGTTCCACGTTGGTTAGCAGTTTCCCATGACGGGCCAACCAGAGAAAAGATCGAATTCCCTGGGGACCGCACCATCTCCAAATGGCCTGCCAATGGGATTGAGTAGGAAAAATAGCACCAACAATCCAATTGTAGGCGTCCCCAACGGTACAACCTTCTGAGCCTCCACGATTCTAAATCGCACCATCGGGGCCGAACGAATCCTTGGGGGGACTTATGTCAGCAATCTTCTGACAAATCTCAGGGGGAAGGAGGTGATGTAAGCGCTCCCAGTTCCAATCGCCTAAGGCAGTAACAAATTTTGAGATTGGTTCAGGTGGAAGCCAAGCTCCAGGCATAGGGTAAACGATGTGGGAAAGAGGCAGAGTGTTTGGGATCCAAGGGTCATGCCAGAAACGGGCTGAGTGACCGTTTCCAATATTCCACTGCATTCTGCCAGTGACCGCTTCACAACCTTTCTTGATGGTAGACTAGACGGAGGAGCCTACATGTTTAGGGTTGAACTGGAGGATGTTGGTAGAGCCAAGATTATACTTGGCTTTAAGGGTTTTGCTCCAAGGACAATCAGGGGATCGCATGAGCCTCCAGGACAGGCGGGCTAAAAGGGCCAGATTTTGATCCTTAGGCCTCCGAAGCCCAGCTCCCCCATGGCTCTTAGGGAGACACACTTGGTCCCAGGAGATTAGATGGACCTTCCTGGAACTGGGGGAGGATCCCCAAACAAAGGACCTTACCAGACGATCAATTCGATCGCAGGTATGTTGTGGAAGCAGTGTGGTCTGCATAATATAGGAAGGGATAGCTTGGAGAACCGACTGGGCTAGGGTAATTGTAACGACTGGTTTTCATGTATCTGGATTATATTATATTATATATATGTTTTGGTGGATTTTCTCCTCATGTGTGGTTTTCGTCTCCGTAGCTTTCATTTCCGATCGTTTCGTCGTGATTTTCTAGATTCTTCTTTAGAATCGTCGATTTTGGAGTAAGTCATTAGTGACTGGCTTCATATCGGTCATATCTTATTGCTAGATCAAGCCTAGGAGTCTTAGGAATCGATCCCGGAGCTTCGCGCTCCATTTCGGAAATTTTTGTGCACGTTAGCCGGTACAAGAAGGGGAACCGACCGACTAGATGACGATTTAGTCGGTCGGCAAACCTTCATGGACCGACTAGTGTGCTTTGTAAATTATTCAGGAGTTACTGTTTACTTTTAGTCGGTCTAAGAACAACCACCGACCGACTAGATGCGCAACTAGTCGGTCAGAACTTGCTCTCAGACCGACTAGTTTCTGTCAGTAGATTTCACCTAAGTTACTGTTTATCGTTAGTCGGTCCATGAACACTCACCGACCGACTAGGTTGCAAACTAGTCGGTCGACGGGCCTTCACACTCGGAGCCGTTGACCGGGCCACGGGCCCGGCCCGGCCCGCGCCCCGTGGGATATTGCTAGCCTGTATTTCTTTTGTGTCCACAAAACTGCCCAAACGATTCGACCAACAAAAAACAAAGCGAAGGGACCCAAAAAAGGCTTTAAAATATCCAACGATTACGACTCTCGCACCTTTAGCTTCACGTGAGGGGTTGGTAACAAAACAATTTGATAATAAAATTTACGGCTAATTATTAAAATTTACGGCAAATTCCCGTGAGAAGTCAGCGCACTAACTCTTGATGTTACCGCTTGGTAGGTTGCTTATTTGTAGTTGAGCTTTGTATCAAATAAGACAAAGTAATCAAGCAGAAGAATATATAGTGCAAACACCACAAGGTTGGCATTGCAACTAAGCATGTGATTCATTCTTGGATGCATATTTTATATTGCTCAAGAAAAATACCACCAACATATGTCCTAAAAAAGCAGGAATCACGGAATAATCATGTAGACGCAAGGACCAACTTTGCGAATAATCATGTAGTTGCACATCTGAAAGGAACACAAAGAAGAGGCATAAATTGTGTAATCTATCATTAATTTTCAACTTCATTGCACATGTATCTCATGTTTATAACTGATCCATTTAAAAATTGACTAGAATCACGGGAAGGAAAATCAGTACAATATTTGGTGAGGCCAAAAAACAACCAAAGAGTAGAAGGGAGATGGGCGAGAGCAGGGTGGGGGTGAAGGAATGGTAATGATGGCCTAAGGGATCAGATGGAGCATGTTAAATCCTTGCGATGATGCATTGCACAACGTATCCGGTGCACATCAGTATATATGATTATTCATACCACCTTGATATAGTCTGCAAAGGAATGGTACCTTCAAAAACCTCGGTCAATACACATTGTCACCTCGCTATCATGAGAATTGGTCCACCATTTTACTGAAAGTGAAAAACTAATGAAGATCACAGCGCTAGCGCTGCTTATGTAGATAAAGTATATAGAAAATGAATCTATGAGGTACTTTCTTATGCAATTGAACAATGAGTGTATGGATATTAGCCATGCCGTACATTCTTTAATTCTGTGGATGATGTATTACGTAGCCGGGAGCAGCCTCATATCTAAGGAGTTAGTGCGGGCCTAATTTGAGATGATGCAGGCACGAATGGCTCATACACAAGATTACATAAACACATACAAAGTTAAGGTCTTCAAAAATAATGGCCAAGGACAAAGCTAAGTGAAAGCAGCATGCAAAGGAAGCAGCGAAAGCTTTTAAGAAGGCACAGTGAAGGCTCGAGCCAAGGTAGACCTTTGCCATGTAGATTCTGGCAGGGTACACCCACTCACTATAGGACTGGGTTTGGTCCTTATGAAGGTAGGAAAACATTGGTTACTGAAAAGATGCCTCCCAAGATCATGGGTGCACCTTCTAAGAGAAACATGATCAAGTATTGTGGCTACAATATTAGCAACCATGGTCATTGATGAGTGTTTATTTTATATACTTTTCATGTAGTTTTCATATTCATTTCCCACCACTCCACCACATATTCCATGGCATTCTTCCATCTTTTGTTTCCTTTTTACTTTTGGGTCTCTTTGATGCATTTCAGATAAAAACGTGGAGTTTTGGGACCCTAAAGCGAGGGTGGAGGCTTGGAAAGAAATCGAGAAGCAACGAGAGCCAAAATCATCAAAGGAGTGAAGAGGAATAGAAGATACACATGGCCATGTGTGTTACACCACACAGACGTGTCACCTAAGGCCCTAAAGAAGAGCTTAAAATGAAGGTCTACATGGTCGTGTGGCCTAATCCATACGACAGTGTAGATGACACACCAACCACACGGCCATTTACACGACCATGTAGGCCTTCATTTTATGCTCACGGTCGTGTGGGGGTGATTTGGAAGAGGAGCTAAATGAGGTCTACACGACCGTGTAGAATTCTACACGGTCGTGTAGCCGCAGAAGAAAATAGAAACAATAGCTGCTTTTGAGCTATTGTAGCCACACGGTCGTGTGGATTTTCACACGACCGTGTCGGCTAGGTTTTTTGAGCCAGATCTCAAGGGGTATTTTTGGGGAGTTATTGGGATTTTCTGGTATTATTATAAATAGCTTTTTGCTTTATTCTTTTAAAGAGCTTGTAAATAAATGTTAATGTTAATGTAAATGTTTTAGTAAATGTTGGTAGAACTACTAAAAAGGAAAATGTTTTAGTGGCAGTATGTGGCCGGATTGTAAATTTCTAATGGCAAGTTTGTAAATAAATAATTTTCAATAACTCTTAGGACAGGCTTGTAAATATTGTAATGTCAAACTTGTGAATAATTAATATTCAATAAACTTTAGAGGCATGCGCCAGGGGTTATTGAAAAACCATTACCAAGGCTGCGAAAATTGCCCCTTGCCGCGGATGCGAAAATTTCCCCCCAAAATTTTGCAATCCCACGAAATTTCCCCCCGCGGCGCTGAAGAAACCCCATTACCTTAACAAATTAAGTCTGTGCGCATAATTTATCTACAGCGTGAACACATCACTGCCTCCATCACGTTGAATAAAGAAAAATAAAAATTCCATATCATATTCTTAGATGTGACGCCTCAAGCTAAGCTTGGGGGTTAACCAACTGATCACATGAGTGAGCATGACATTAAAGTGGAGACGGTGCATAACGGGGAGATTTAATAACACCCAAACTTTACGAATTACTTTAGTTTTTAGAGATTTTTCATGAATCGAAATGAATATCTGAACGGCATGATTTTTTCTATTCTCTATTGCATGTTGCGTGGTTTCTTTATGCACCTTGTGTATCTGTGATTGAAAAGGGCGTTGCCAACCTCTTTATACTAGACTCTAGGGATTGCATGAGATTGATATGATTTGATGGCATTATTTTGTAGATTCCTATTCTTTGCCTGTACTGCATGCTGGTCATATGATTTATAAAGCTAGAAATTGCCAATAGCATGTATGTTTATCATTCAGAGCATCGTGATATACTATTTAGGCCTGAGATCTGACCGATCATTCTTAGCACTCTCCTCTCACTTCTCTTTTTACTTTTCCTCTCTTTCTATTTTCATTTTTCTTATTTCTTTTTGTTTTCCTTCCGGCGTACCGATTATTCGTCTTCCTCGAGGACGAGTAAGAGATAAGCTTGGGGGATTTTGATGTGTCCATATTTTCTACTATTTTCATATCATCATTTCATTGCATCTCATACCATTTTTGCATCCAAATCCCACATTTTACTACGATATTGCATTTCTGACGATATATTCGAGTTTCGTAGTGTTTTATGAGTTTTCAGGGATTTTGGAGAGATTTGGGACCCCACTTGGGTATGGACACATCCGACATGCTCGTAGTGTAATGCCCTGTGAAGCTACTGCACATGTACTAGAGGGGGGGTGAATAGTACTTTAAAACAATCAAGATAGTTATTCCTAATTATTGTGCAAGAAACAAACGACAATGCAGAATAAACAACAATCAACAAGAATTATCAAACGCAAACAAAGCATGTAACGGGTTCGGATCCACCCAAGTCTCCCCGACTTGTTCCCGGTGATCCTACGTCCCAACCACCCGGATCCCCTCCGGATACTTGAGTTAGAAATCCTAACTCAAGATTTCCACTAACCCACTTGCGGAAACTCCACAAGTGCAATCGACCTACAATCGATGTCCGTGAATCCCACAACCCGGGATCACGCAAACTCTCACAACCGAGAGTATACAACAATTCAATGAAATGAAATGAAATGAAATAAACACTTGCCTACAAAATCATATGCCTTGAGTAAATCTTACCAAATTAGGGCAATGATGGATTTTGAGGAGAGAATGTCACCAAACCGAATCTCCACCAATAAGATCAGCGATCGAAGGCTAGGATGGAGGATGGTGACTTTGGATCAAGCTCTTGGCTTGGAAGGCTCACAATGGAGAGAATCTCTCTTGAGGAAATAGCTCAAAGAGTTTAGGGAGAGATTCTTGTGAGGAAGAGAAAGCTTTAGAATGGAGTTGAATAGCTTCTCTTAGATTTCTCCAAATCTCTAAAATGGCAGCCTTGAAACTTATGAAAGAGCCCCTCCAACTATATATAGGATAGAGGAGGGAGGGAGAGAAAAACGTTTCAAGAAAGGCTCCAACGGCTCTATTCTGAACCCAACTAGTCGGTCAAAGAACAACCACCGATCGACTAGTTCATCAACTAGTCGGTCAGTCAATCAACGTAGACCGATTAAAGAGTGAACAGGGAATAGGTCGAAGTTCAGACAAAAGGAACTAGTCGGTCCAAGAAGAGTAGCTGACCGACTAGTTTCACAACTAGTCGGTCGGTTACTCAACTGAGACCGACTAAGAGATAAAACTGAAAGTCTGAGAACAAATTGATTTAGTCGGTCCAAGAACAAATGTTGACCGACTAGTTCATCAACTAGTCGGTCGTCAAATGTGCATAGACCGACTAACGATAAACAGTAAGTCAGGTGAAAATTGGCATGTACAGTAAAGCTCAACTAGTCGGTCTAAGAAGGAAAGTTAACCGACTAGTTCATCAACTAGTCGGTCGATCAATGAACACGGACCGACTAATTATAAACAGTAGCTCAGGCTCAAAAATGGAAGTTCAACTAGTCGGTCCAAGAAGGATTCCAAACCGACTAGTTTCACAACTAGTCGGTCGGTGAACCTTCTTTGATCGACTAACTGTAAACAGTAACTGAGCTGAAATTGAAAAGGCAAACTAGTCGGTTCATGTAGAGTTGCCGACCGACTAGATCGTCATCTAGTCGGTTGGCTCTTCTACTTGAACCAACTAACATGCACTAGAAGTCGTGAATCGAAGCGCGAAGCTTCAGGAAAGATCGTATGGACTTCTACTAAGATCCTAGATCTAAGATATGAGCGAAAAGAAGATTATAAAGTAAGTCCTACTCAAGGCTTAACATTCTATTCTATGAAGCTAGAAGACTATAAAATAAACCTTACGAGCCGTCTTCAAAGCTTCAATCTTCATTCTTGACTACAATAAAACTCCTTGAGCTTCAACGAAGCTTCAGGCATACAATCACGCGTATTAAGAAGTCTTGAGACGTCGCTTTTGATGTTCATATAGATTTGGCGACGATCTCCATAACTGCGCTCACAAAGTGTTAGTTCACGATATATTTATGTTTGCTCATCATCCAAAACCAAATCCGGGGAATCAATACTCAACATTCTCCCCCTTTTTGGTGATGACAAACCAACATAAATAGTAAGCAATAATAATGATTCAATTGAAATTTACTTACTCCCCCTGCATTGATGACACGTTAGTTCCGTATTCAATAATATTCATACGCATCAAGCAGCGAGGGAAATATAAAATATGAATCCTATTCTTGACATATAGGATCTAAATCCATTTTTATATCTTAACTCCCCCTGAATTTAACACATCAAATTAGATTCATGGTAAATTCCTTTGAATTATTAATTAGCACATTGTCATTATTATATCTCTCCCCCTTTGGCATTAGCAAAAAGAGCGGGAGGAGATCAACGACAAAACCAATGGCTAAAAAATAACGCATGAGAGTCGAAGAGTACGACCATGGTCCAAATGACGCCAAAGTAAAACATCAAATGTGAAATACCGAATAAAAGCAAAGCGTGCCAATGAGACCAAAGTCGAAAATCGAGATACGACATCATCAATCCATATGCAACATCGAAAAACGAAATCATCAAGCCATAGGCGAAAATCGAAAAACGAAATCATCAAACCATAGGCGAACATAGAAAAACGAAATCACCAAACCATAGGCGAAAATCGAAAAGTGAAATCATCAAACCATAGGCGTAAATCGAAAAACGAAATCACCAAGCCATAGGCGAAAATCGAAATACGAAATCATCAAGCCATAGGCGAAAATCGAAATCCGAAATCCGAAATCATCAAAACTCAAATAAGTTTCACGTATTGAGTTTTGGAACATTCTCTCCAAAATCAACATTCTTAGTTAAATAGAGTGCATGGAAAACAATTCTATGTTTCCATAGAAAGAATTCTATTTAACCAAGACAATATCGTCGAGCGACGAAATCAACATCAGAGACAAAAATCCAATGTGAAAACCAAATGTAGCAAAAATGACACCAAAAGTAATATGCAAAAATGTTATGCCAAACATAGATAGAACATCATAAATCTATGGCATACACAATTGTAGCAAACAAATTGAAACATAATGATACCAATCATAATAAAATCTAACAATGTATGCATTCAACCTACATGGATACCAAATGTATATCAAATGTAAGAAGATACTTACAACATTATGCTCCCCCTACTTTGGTGCATAACTTAAGCACCATCAACTTCAATTGAATGAAAAACTTTGCAAATCACGGAGTTGGTAGGGTTGGTATCCCATGGTGGATTGAACCTAGAAAAACTTAATATGGAGCTAAAAATTTGATTTGATGCTCCTTCTCTTATCCTTGAGTACCTAAAGATAAAATATCATTCCATGGTACCCAAGGACATTGGGTCCTAAGAAATTAGACCTTTGGAAGCCAAGTCCAATTGGACTTGGACTTCCCCACATAATCATCATTATGCACTACACTATCGAAATACGAATTCATATAAACTTGTTTTTCTTTCATGCTTGCGTCCTTTGGGCTCCAAATGGTGAATACTTTGGGAGCCCTATTTCTATTGGGAGCATGCATGCGTTGTTGATTTCTACGTGATGCATGTCGTGGATATGCATAAGGAACATATGCAAAGGTGCATGATGATAATTATTCATATGATAATAAGCATGAACATTTGCATGAGGTGGAACACGTGCATGAGTGTGTCTCATATGGTGTGCACGTGCCCGTGGATGCGGAGCATAAAAATCATCATATGTGCTCACATGTGGAGTAGGATGTGTGTTCCTACGTGGCATGGCATACATGAAAGCATGACCCCTCTTTGGAGGTCCACCCAAAGTGGGTTTCTTTCCAAATGGGGGTGTGTTCCTAGCGGAAGCACCATTGGTAGGGGAACTACCCATGACGTGTTTGCTTCCACTAGTAGAAGCATCGGACGTTGGCCTAACAAAGGTGGCGGACGATTTGGATGACTCTCCCATCTTATACCCCAAGCCAATGTGATGTTTGGCCGGAAGTAAGTCATTTAGGATGTTGTCCAAATGGCCCTTACCTTTATTGAATTCATTGATTCGGCTCAATGTGCACTCATATTTCTCGGTGAGGGAATGCAAAGAAGCATCCAAGGTGGACACTTGCGATGCGAGTGCGCAAACACGTGACTTGAGATTTTTATTCTCAATACTCAAAGTTGAGTTTTGAGACTTCAAATCCGCTATCACATGTTCATCCGAGTCCTTGACATGAACATGCTCAAGTTGAGATTTGAGATTTACAATCTCATTTCTCAACCCTTCAACAACAGTGTCGTTGTTGACGATGATGGGTTTAGGCGAGTTTTTAAGACTATCTAAATCATTTTTAGTCTTATTAAATCGAGTAGCCAAATTAGAAAACTTATTCCAAAGTTGTTCGTTGGCTAATCTAAGTTCATCCGCAGTTACATCATCGCCTTCATCCTCGCTTCCATCCTCGCTTTCATTGCTATCATCGGAGAAAGTCCCTTGATCATGTTCTTCTTTTCCCATGAAGCACATGTGTGCTTTCTCCATTTTTTCATCGTCCGACTCTCCACTTGAGGAGTCGGAGTCGGTGAAAGTGCCGACAAGTCCTTTCTTGTGCCTTCTCGACTTGTCGTGCTTGGAAGCCTTCCACTTCCCCTTGTGTTTGTAGAGAGGACAATCCGGCTTGATATGCCCTGGCTTGTTGCATTTATAACACACGGCAGTAGAAGCATTAGTTGAAATAAACTTTGATTTACTTTTCAACTTACCTTGTCGGAAGAATCAGATGAACTTCTTTGCCATATCGGCCAAAGCTTCCATGTCCAACTCTTCTTCCGATTCTTCTTCCGATTCTTCATCATCGGTAGATGGAGCGGCCTTGTATGCAATCGCCTTTTTCTTTGGCTCGTCTTGATTCAAGTACGACGTCATCTTTTCTTTCATCATGAGCTTACTGTCCTTGCGTACCTCATAAGACATCAAGGTACCCATTAGTTGTGTGACAGTATATGATTTCATGTCATTACCTTCCTCGATGGTGAAGATACGTTTCTCCCAACAAGAAGGAAGTCCATCGATGATCTTCGAGACTTTCTCCTTTTGGGTGTATGTTTTCCCAAGAGCCTCCAATTCGTTGGTAATGTCAACGAATCGAGCATAATACTCTTTCATCTTCTCACCATGTTGTATGTGAAATAATTCGAAATCTTTATTAACAACAACAAGTTTGGAATCTCATACCCTACTTGTCCCTTCATGCAAGATGAGGAGGGAGTTCCATACTTGATATGCACTCTTACATGTGCATATCTTATTGAAATCCTCGGGCTCCAATGCGCATTGCAAGGCGTTCATTGCCTTGGCATTGCTTACCTCCGCGGCGACCTCCGCGGGAGTCCACTTCGTGAATTCTTGTTCGGGCTCGACATATTCTGTCAATATGGCTCTCCATAGTGAAGTGCTCCGGAGGAAGGTTTCCATCCGGCATTTCCAGTACCCATAGTTGGTACCGTTGAAGTGAGGAGGCCTGATTGAGGATAGCCCTTCCAAGACTGAAGAAGCTCCTTGACGATCCTTGAAGACATTGTAGTCGTTGTTTGTCATAGCTTTGACCTTGTAGCTTTAACCTTCGCTTTGATACCAAATGTAATGCCCTGTGAAGCTACTGCACATGTACTAGAGGGGGGGTGAATAGTACTTTAAAATAATCAAGATAGTTATTCCTAATTATTGTGCAAGAAACAAACGACAATGCAGAATAAACAACAATCAACAAGAATTATCAAACGCAAACAAAGCATGTAACGGGTTCGGATCCACCCAAGTCTCCCCGACTTGTTCCCGGTGATTCTACGTCCCAACCACCCGGATCCCCTCTGGATACTTGAGTTAGAAATCCCAACTCAAGATTTCCACTAACCCACTTACCGAAACTCCACAAGTGCAATCGACCTACAATCGATGTCCGTGAATCCCACAACCCGGGATCACGCAAACTCTCACAACCGAGAGTATACAACAATTCAATGAAATGAAATGAAATGAAATAAACACTTGCCTACAAAATCCTATGCCTTGAGTAAATCTTACCAAATTAGGGCAATGATGGATTTTGAGGAGAGAATGTCACCAAACCGAATCTCCACCAATAAGATCAGCGATCGAAGGCTAGGATGAAGGATGGTGACTTTGGATCAAGCTCTTGGCTTGGAAGGCTCACAATGGAGAGAATCTCTCTTGAGGAAATAGCTCAAAGAGTTTAGGGAGAGATTCTTGTGAGGAAGAGAAAGCTTTAGAATGGAGTTGAATAGCTTCTCTTAGATTTCTCCAAATCTCTAAAATGGCAGCCTTGAAGCTTATGAAAGAGCCCCTCCAACTATATATAGGATAGAGGAGGGAGGGAGAGAAAAACGTTTCAAGAAAGGCTCCAACGGCTCTATTCTGAACCCAACTAGTCGGTCAAAGAACAACCACCGACCGACTAGTTCATCAACTAGTCGGTCGGTCAATCAACGTAGACCGACTAAAGAGTGAACAGGGAATAGGTCGAAGTTCAGACAAAAGGAACTAGTCGGTCCAAGAAGAGTAGCTGACCAACTAGTTTCACAACTAGTCGGTCGGTTACTCAACTGAGACCGACTAAGAGATAAAACTGAAAGTCTGAGAACAAATTGATTTAGTCGGTCCAAGAACAAATGTTGACCGACCAGTTCATCAACTAGTCGGTCGCCAAATGTGCATAGACCGACTAACGATAAACAGTAAGTCAGGTGAAAATTGGCATGTACAGTAAAGCTCAACTAGTCGGTCTAAGAAGGAAAGTTGACCGACTAGTTCATCAACTAGTCAGTCGATCAATGAACACAGACCGACTAATTATAAACAGTAGCTCAGGCTCAAAAATGGAAGTTCAACTAGTCGGTCCAAGAAGGATTCCAAACCGACTAGTTTCACAACTAGTCGGTCGGTGAACCTTTTTTGACCGACTAACTGTAAACAGTAACTGAGCTGAAATTGAAAAGGCAAACTAGTCGGTTCATGTAGAATTGCCGACCGACTAGATCGTCATCTAGTCGGTTGGCCCTTCTACTTGAACCAACTAACATGCACTAGAAGTCGCGAATCGAAGCGCGAAGCTTCGGGAAAGATCGTATAGACTTCTACTACGATCCTAGCTCTAAGATATGAGCGAAAAGAAGATTATAAAGTAAGTCCTACTCAAGGCTTAACATTCTATTCTATGAAGCTAGAAGACTATAAAATAAACCTTACGAGCCGTCTTCAAAGCTTCAATCTTCATTCTTGACTACAATAAAACTCCTTGAGCTTCAACGAAGCTTCAGGCATACAATCACGCGTATTGAGAAGTCTTGAGACGTCGCTTTTGATGTTCATATAGATTTGGCGACGATCTCCATAACTACGCTCACAAAGTGTTAGTTCACGATATATTTATGTTTGCTCATCATCCAAAATCAAATCCGGGGAATCAATACTCAACAGTGAGCTCATTGGCGAGGCTCTGGAGGAGTTTGCCACACTTCTGGAGCCATCAAAGGAGAAGAGAGAGAGAGAGAGAGCAGAGGAGAGAGAGACAGCCCCAGCAGCATGCAGATAGTTTCCCAGAAAATGCTCGGTCCGAGCAGTTCAGCTCCTCGACCGAGCAGCTTCAATTTTGGATGAGGAGCAGATACTGGCTTGCTCGGACCGAGCAGTTCAGCTGCTCGGTCGAGCAGCCTCAATTTCCACAACTGAAGAAATCCAGCGACGCGGCCCAAGCAGCTGACCGAGTCGACCCATACTCGGACCGAGCAGAGCTTACTCTCGGTCCGGGTAGGCAGAGCCGTAACTTTGAATCTTTCCCATTTCCTGTAGTGCTCAGTCGAGCAGCTCCTCTGCTCGGTCCGAGCGATCGAACGAGCAGTGTGTTGCTCGACCGAGTCACTTACTTGGTCGGCAGCTCCAGGGATATTTTTGGAAAGATTGCTGAAGCCGCGATGCGCGCGATTTTGGGCACTGAAGCTGGGAGCTGTGCGCAACTGCAACGGGGCGACATTCATTAGAGTTTTTGAATAGTTTTTGAGGGAGAGCTGGGCAATTTTGGAGAGATTCATTCTAGGTTAATTTTTGCAATAGAATTCTGGATCGAGATTATCATTTTTATTCTGGATTGTTCTTGTGCTTGGGAACTTGGAGCTATTTCTAGATCTATAAATCGCAATTCTCTTCGTTCTTCGCTGTAAGTTTTTATCCCCATTCTATTAATCCGCGATGATGTGTTCGTATCTAAAAATTGCATTTTATCTGTCGCTATCGCTATGTGTGAGTAGCTTCTTTCTAGGGTTGATGGGTTAGCCAAGGATTCTAGGGGAAAATGTAGATCTGGATCCCTACATTGAATTGGGGATTTAGGGAAGTATTTCGGTAGATCCTACCGAATCCATAGACGACTCGTACTGAGATCATGCCC
This sequence comes from Scilla litardierei, assembly GCA_030789695.1. Classification (NCBI taxonomy): domain Eukaryota; kingdom Viridiplantae; phylum Streptophyta; class Magnoliopsida; order Asparagales; family Asparagaceae; genus Scilla; species Scilla litardierei. The sequence goes on along the minus strand of JAULAV010005127.1, from coordinate 6,439 downwards.
ACGGTCTGTGGAATTGATGAGCTTAAGGGGTATCTAGGGATTCGAATAGGGAAATCGGTGGATCCAACCAAGGCTCGTGACCATGCCCGGCTCGCATCTTGATGGGATCCATCGACGAACTATACCGCTACGTTGATGGCTACCGCCATTGCGTCAACGAGAATCACCGAAATACTCCGCAATTCTAACCCACGAGAGTGGTACGAATTGGGGGATTAATTTCCTATTCCTAATGCAATGCAAGGATCATATCCCAACGTTGACCCCCCAACGATCCTAGTGGTGATCCCTAAAGCCCTAGTCCCTTTAATTAGTATTACAACAACAACACCCAAACCAAATCTTTTACCCCGATAGCTATCTTACTTCAAGTCTTAGAAATAAACTGAGAATCCATTGACACTATCACCGTCCCTGTGGGATTCGATATCTTATATACTATAACTCGACACCGTCCGCTTGCGGATTAAGCACGGAATTGAAGCCTAGGGGCCATACCACGCCTGGCGATCGTGACACCGCCAGGTGGAACCTAAGTGTAGGTTTCGGGTGCGTCAGGGAGTGATATAAAACTTCTGACTAAACATTATAAAGTAATTTTAAAATGTGAAAATGCGTGAATGCATAAATAGATGTACTAGCAAATATGGGTTGTTATAACTATTGGGAGAACACTCGGGACGAACTCTTGAAAGACCCAATGCTGTGATTGGGAAGCCCATTGTACTATTTCTTCGCATCTTTGCGTAGTGTTGTCTAAAAGGCTTGGTAAAGGAATGCATCATTTGCCCCGTGTATTTCCATCACGCCCTTGTAATCCTGAACGTGTTCTCGAGGGTTGCCCGAGCCATCAAATTTATCCAGATATGGCATCCTGAATTTGGGCAGTCATTGAGCTGAGGTGATATTCTTCTTCAGCAGATTATGCTCGTCGTCTGAGCTTGTAGATGGAGAATGAGGACGTCGCAATCGCCTTCCCTAGTCGAATTGTTAGGGGGAGACGGTGGAGGAGATTTGTTTCCCTGACTCTTCTGCTTATGGCCTAATTTAGATAGCTGAGGGGGGCTGCGGATATGGACTCTCTTGCGACCATCACTTCCATGTTCATCGTTGTGCTGAGCAGGATGGCGGGATCCGGCTTTGGGCCCAGTGGAATAGCCATTGCCTTGCTTGTTGGGCTAAGGTGATGCATTACTTTTGGGTTCTTTTTTTCAGAGAGAGCGTCTTTCGCCGCTGTGTGAGCCGGTCCAATGTAGTAACACGGCCGCTCCACTACCGAGTGAATGGTACCATAGGGGCCCGCGAACAACTTATGTCGTAAGAACAAATTACAGGGGCACCAATGTACGAGATGAAGATATTGTATGACCACAAAATCGGATGCCTACACGAAGCTCCCTTTCCCAAAGTGGAAAAGGTGTACCAAAAATATCAAGTTGCCAACTCATCCATCCTCAAATCGTCCAAAAAACTGTCATAAAAAAAGAGGCTAGCCTGGTGCATGTGAAACGTTAGTAGATTAAGCAGTAATTAGTAGATTAAGCAAGCATCAGTAGATTAAGTAGTATTCTATGAATTACCCACACCACACAGGAGTGAGGGGTGAGTAGTGAAGAGCTTTGTACAAGACTATTGTCATGTTCATCATTATTGCTTAAGGAGAGTCACAGGGTTATGTACTGATCAAAGCCTCGTCTTACACACGTCACACCTTTGCTGAAGCCAGACGATACATTGCATGTGACAGCGCAGGGGTCCGGGTAGCAAGGGGACCCAAAGGGTACAGCTCAGCTCGCATTTATAAAACAATCAAGAAGTCACCGGAATCTTCCGATATTTGGTTAATGGCCATGTCTTAAAAGAGGTAGCCTCATGAAGGCGTGTACTCTGCGCCACAAAAGTTGAAATGCACGAAAAAAGCATGTTGCCAGCCTGTTCTGACAGTGCCACTATCCAACCACCGTAAGATCAACTCAATAATGTCAACGCCCAAAGACGAGCATTCTTGGCTTTTTGCTTCTTTTTGGACCCCATCTTCCTCTTTGTCCTTGCAAGGGTCAGTGTTGCATGCATGGATTGAGAGGTTTAAGGGAAAGAGAAACAGGGACATGTTGTGCTCTTCTTCAGGTCGGCTCAGATGGCTGGTCCTGCTTTTCTTGCCCTCCCCCCAACCACACATAAGAAAAGGAAAACGTACAATCAAAGATTAATAACAAAACCAAGAAACAAAACATAATAGCATCCACTTCAGTTTGTGTGCAAAGCTTCCTTTTTTTCTCCAATGATACCCGAAAGCTGTCAGGAGGGCTCAGGGCTAGACCTGACCACTGTTTGGTTCGAACCGTGGAACCGAACCGTGGAACCGAACCGGTTTGGAACCGAACCGAACCGGAACCGGTCGACCGGTTCCAAGAACCGGAACCGGAACCGGTCGACCGGTTCCAAGAACCGGAACCGGAACCGGGCCAAGCCGGTTCGGTTCCGGTTCGCACTTCTACAGAACCGAACCGGAACCGGCGGTTCTGGTTCCCCGGTTCCCCGATTCGGTTCTCCAGTTCTGGCTTCTTTCATTGGTCGTGAGGTCATGCTCTAGGACATTGAGGACCAAAACACAGTCATGGCCTTAGGGTGGTTCACATCAATATAGATGATTTATAGATGATTTGGGGCTTAACACAACGTGAACAATATGATTACACACAACCATTGGTGGTGAATGCAAACCTAGGTAACTGCTCCCCAAAGTACTTAACCAAGTAGCTCCTCTACATGGAATCATGTTGCAATTCACGTGATAAACAATTTAATTATTTTGTAAGATGCATATTACTTTATTTTTCAATCCCTATGTACAAGTTAAAAGAACATAAAAATGTTACTGCATTTCTCAAATTCTATGGACAGAAAATATATGGGAACCGGTCCCGAACCGGAACCGGACTCGAATCAGAATCGGAACCGGAACCAGAACCGGCCGGGAACCGGAACCGGAACCGAACCATCCCTAAAGCAGTTCGGTTCCGGTTCTGGGTTCGGACGGAACCGGAACCGGCGGTTCGGAACCGGAACCGAACCGGAACCGAACCGCGGTCGGGTCTACTCAGGGCCCAATAAAGCCATGTTGAATGGTCACAGCAATTGTATTGGTTGAGGGATGTGGTCCAAAGTTGGTGCCTGACATGGTGCGAGCTCAGCAGCTCGGAACAGTATTAGCTCCAACGGGGTGGAGGTCACAACTCTATCAGCTATTATCGCTTCCCATTATCGTCATCTGACTCCATCCTTGCTAACAAATATGTAACAATCACTGGTTCAGAACACTGCACGTGGCTGTCTTCTTATTAGATAGAATTCTTGTGCGTTGAATCCTTTATCCCAAAATTAATGTAGAACCGATCATATATTATTAGCAAAACGAGATTAATGATAAAATGTTGCGTTATGCTTGATCATTTTGAGCAGATGCAACTGACGTGTCGACCTCTATTGTATTGTACACACGGGGACCATGCATTATTACTCTTAAGTCTTAACTAAACCATGCATAATTGTCCTTGTATGCTTTTATGGCCCCGGGCAGATGTTTCTCTTTTTGAGCCTCGACGGTGTAAATCGAAACTGCGATGAAGCACAACAGAGAATGCATACTCAAACGTTTGTCGTTTGCATTCAATGAATATTAGTTTCTAGGAGGCAAAACTAAATTGAAGAACATTAAGAGGAGGGGGCAAAGTTCATCACAGAAACTGGGTGGTGCATAATTACATGATTAGAAATGCACGAAAAAAGCATGTCGCCAAGCCTGTTCTGACAGTGCCACTATCACGTCGACGCCCAAAGAGGAGCATTCTTGGCTTTTTGCTTGTTTTGGCTGGACGACTTTTTAGTAACTCTTTCACATTTTCGTGCGTTGTGTTTGCAGGATCATCAAATGAAAGCAGCCTGACACAAGCCTTCATCCATGCGTAAAAATCAAATGGAATCTGCAGCACTTTGCCAGGCCACCAAATTAAATTATTATTATTAGGTGAATAATATTTTTAATCAAGGAGTGAAGTCATTTTCCCTTGTGCTACTTTTTGTGTGCAGGTTCTTTTTAGAGCAAGAGGCCAAGACTTACAGCAAAGGGGTAAGACGCACCAGAGCTGAGAGGTGAGAATAGAGAGGGACCAGACGTTAAGTTTTGCTTTGTCCCTCGATGGTCCACAAAACTGCCCAACGAATGCGACTCTCGCACCTTCGCTTCACGTGAGGTGAGATGTTGGTGACAAAACAATTTGATAATAAAATTTACGGCTAATTATTAAAAAAAACTATCATACTTTTCAAACTTAAATCTAACATTATGAGAAAAAGCTGAAGAAAAAGTAGGGCTTTTTATAATTACCATAAAACGTCTCCCAATTTTGTATGTTTGGTTTGGACTCCCCATCTTTGACCACGATCAACGAGAAGTCAGCGGACTAACTCTTGATGTTACCGCTTGGCAGGTTGCTTATTTGTAGTTGAGCATTGTATCAAATAAGACAGAAAGTAATCAAGCATAAGAATATGGTGCAAACACCACAAGCCACAAGGTTGGCATTGCAACTAAGCATGTGTTTAATTCTATGGATCACAGCGCTGCTTACGTAGATAAAGTATATAGAAAATGGATCTATGAGGTACTTTCTTATGCAACTCAACAATGAGTGTTTGGATATTAGTCATGCCGTGCATTCCTTAATTCTATGGATCAAGGTTGTAAAAAGCGCTAGGCGCTAGGCGTTCGGATTGCTAGCGGCTAGCGCCCAGAGCATTAATTGGGGATTAATCGGGGATTAATCGGCCTAGGCGGATTTGCATTTTTTTAATTATTTTATTTATTTTTATATAATATATTTATGTTTATATATAAATATATATATTATTTAAAATACATCAAATATTTAATACATACTAAATCAAATCCATTTTACCTACTTTAGAGTATTTGTGTGCAACAAAATAAAATTTTAAAGATACTCTTGTGCAATTAAGCCATTTACCAAAAACGCCCAGACACTGCCCAGGAACCGCCTAGGAACTGCCTAGGAACCGCCCAGGAACCGTCCAGAGCGCCCAGACACCGCCCAGAACGCTTAGACGGCCGATTAATCCCAAAAATGCCCAGATTGACCGCCCAGGCCATACTCGGAGCGTTTACTGGCCGCCTAGCGCCTAGGCGCCGCCTAGGCGCCGCCTAGGCGGCGGCCCAGGCCGATTTTTAGAACACTGCTATGGATGATGTGTTACGTAGTCGAGAGCAGCCTCATATTTAAGGAGTTAGTGCCTGGCCTAATTTGAGATTTTAAGATTCACACAAGTACTGTAAGATTCACACAAATAGGACACGTGACAATACCCAGGTGTTCCCAACGATTCTTTCAATGAGAGACGTTATACTGCCTCTGTTAGGATTTGTACTTTACCCCCAACGTGTCCTACATGCGGGGAGCTTGAGCTGGGAGGCACGTGGGAGTGGATCGTGGGCTGTGAGATCGGTTGGCACCATGACGCACACGCTCTCTCCCCATCATCGCCATCCTACAACTGGCCAACGATTGGATCTTGGTGCAACGTGTTTCACGTGAATCCACCTTACCACGGCTTTTTTTTGTGATGGGTCCCACAATTGTTTCCTGTTTTTGGTCACCTGCCAAATTTAAATTTAGTTTTTTTATTAGATTTAGAATGTATATTTGCGGTAATGTTTTAAACAGGTCTTAATCTTCATTGCGCATGAGGAGAATTACAAATTAATTTATCAGTTCAGATTGTACTCCATTAAAGAAATGTAAACACCAATTAAACCATCTAGGAAACCATTGGGAGACTAAATAGGTGGTATTTATTGTAGATTCAATGGCAAGTTGGCAATCTTGGAGAAATTAATCTATTGATCCCACCCAAAAATACAAAGCAAGCAAAGCATTAAATGGATTCATATCTTCAAGTTAAACAATTCAGCAATTGTTCAAGTTCTTTTTTTTATATAAATGGGAGGTGCTAACAAGCACCTAGGTCAAGGACCTTAATGATGTAAATCAATATCCAGTAGTGCGGAACAAAAGTCCGGAAAATTATTAAACACATGATATGTATTCTGCATGAAATCTAGACCATGCTTTGCGAGGGAATCTGCAACCATATTAGCCTCCGAGGGATGCCTCTGAGAATAATTTGCCATTGACCGTGGAGGAGCCTTTTGACATCAGGGAGGGCTTCATGGAAAAGACTGTTGAGTTCTTGTGTCTCAATTAACTTGATTGTTGCTTGGGAGTCTGTTTTCGGTATCACATTCCTATATCCCAAGTTCCATGCCAGGTTCAAGCCATAGAGAATCGCTTGTAGCTCTACCGCAACACGTGCACACAGAGGAATGCCTGATGAGAATCCATGTATCCAGCCTCCTGATGAG